>MNCI01014376.1:241615-270839 GCA_015680685.1 Gnetum montanum
CTCATAGGTAGTTAGATCTTATAAAATATCTTGGGTAACTTCTCTCCCAAGTATGGAATTTATAACTTGCCCAACAAGTTAGGAAATATTAATTGCCCAACAAGTTAGAAAATATTACTTGCCCAACAAGTTAGGAAGTTATAACTTATACATGAAGTTAGGAGAAAATCATGCTCACATTGGCATGTGTCTTTACAAATATTNTAGTATCGGGCAGGTCGCTGTTAACTGATGAGGTGACAGCTAGATCGGGAAATGGACTCCAGGCCAAGGGGGGATGCAGACACACCTACGTGGATTACAGGTGATAGTTACAAGAACGGTGGGAAGTAATCATCTAGTCAATCATTCTTCGACTGCTGGCTTGTTTCTTTCCTTCCTTGTCCCTGCACAAAACCCATAGAAATGGACACATGCTCTACTCCATTCCCAGTGCCAACTCTTGCAACCACTGCTCACTGGACACAGCCATGCTATCAAAGCTAACATACAATACCACTCCTGACTTCTTCTTGTTTTCTATAGTCCGTCTCATGCTGATGCCTTGAATCTTAATTTGTTGCTTGCCATTGTGAATTTAATGTGATTTTGTTCATGCTCCCAAATTGGAGGCAAACAGTTCCTCAAAATTTATCTGGAATCGCGAATCTCTAGCACATGGTTATCAAGTATTTTGACCTACACTCTCAATCATATCTTTGAATCCAAGTGATTCAAATATCGGCACAAAACCAAATTCACAAGGATTATCTCCGGAGAGAAGAAACACACCTTTCCATGTCATTAACTCACACAGGAGAAGGAGCAGAATCTGATTTTCCAATTTAAGTAAGTCTTGCTAGACAGAGACAGGCTGTGAAATTCTACTCATTGCATTCCATGAGACCACATCCCTTTTTTTTGTCAATCTCCCAAAAACTGCACACGCTTTAAGAATTCCTTCAAATGTGAAAGCGTCAAGACCAAAGCAGCCCTGTTTCTGCAAAAAATTTCACATTCCCTTTTTTTCTCAAGGCCTGCATGAGTCTCACAACGAATTTGGCTTTATAGACAAGCAAGAAGATCCATGTTTAGGCCTATAAAATTAGGCTTCAGAGAGATGTTTACATGGATGCAGCCCTGATGGACATGTATGGCAAATGCCGGAACATCAAGGAAGCATGCCAGGTGTTTGACGAAATGCCTCACAGAGATGTCACCCTTTGGAATTCCATGGCAGCTACGTGTCTGTTGAATGGATTCTTGATGGTGGTGGTTCATCTTCTTAACAGACGATAGCAACAACGGAATTCAATGCCTTGGAAATTGGAAGAGAGGCCAAAGAAAATGCAGCAATCAAATATTTTTTATCTGCTATATTAAGGATCTACATTGCTGTAAGGCAAAACACGGTGCTTCTGTAGACAAAGCATGGTGGAAGAGCACCAAATGAAATACGTTGTTATCACAGGCAGGGTGGTGAGCGGCCTCGGCAAAGGAGTTATAGCTTCAAGTATTGGAGTTGTTCTTAAAGCTTCCGACCTTCGAGTCACCTCAATTAAAATAGATTCGTATCTGAACACTGATGCCGGAATGATGTCTCCTTTACATGAAGAGCAGCAATGTTCACACTGGCTGCTACTGCTCAAAGAAGTCTGAAGCAAAAGGCTGAGAAAAGTTTGTAAAAAGGGAAAGGGTTTGCTTCAAGGATGGAGATGGAAGAACATCATCATGGAAATGCAACCGACGTAGTAGTTCATGAGATACGAGCGAACATCGTCGTCGTTAGTTTCTTATCAATGGAGGAAGTGGAAGACAAGACTTTGGTCAATTTCTTCATTTCTTTGTGTGTTTTAGGCTCAATGCTTATGTTTTACTTCACGAAGATGTGCTGGTATTTCGTTCATGGACCCTGGTCATGCTCATTGGTCATTTTTTCTCAAATTTTCTTTTCTTTAGCCAGCACCATGGAAGATATTTCCTCTGCAGTAAATTGTTTATTTTCACCCTTGAAACTTACCTCTATCAGTGGCTTGCCTTCAAGGCCAGCAATTACCAAAAATAACTGAATGGCATTATCAGTCTAAATACTAGGGTCTGAAAAGTGTCTACCAATAAGAGATTTCTTTTTTTTACTTGTAGATTTTATCATGCCAACCTGTCCCATGAAATGGCCAAAATGTGCCAACACTTGGGAGGTCAAAATTTTAACTAACATTAATGGTGACTACCCTCTCAACCCTTGTCACAGTAGAGGAGCATAGTCTCAATCATGGTAATGGAGAAAGTAGCCTCCAGAAATTGTCGCATCGCTACACCACAAGACACAGCACCCCACCTTTCCTCCATAGCCACCACCGAAGAAAAGAAAAAAAAAGGGGGAAGAAGCACATGTCAGGTTCCAACAATAGCTATAGTCCCTACAACTACACTGCTGGGTTCCAACCATAGTCACAACCCCTGCAACCATGCCCACAACTATAGCCAAGCAAAATTTTTTTCAAAAAAAATAGGTTGCACTGCAAGTGCAGTCACCCCATAGCCGATGTGGTACACCATAGGACACACAAAATAAAAATCCACTAGCCTCATGGCACATGATGTACCTAACCTCTCCCTTGGTTGCAAATTTTTCCAAAGAAAAAATAATTGCAAACATAAACCCCTAGCCGCCACCCTAACCCTAGCCCCCTCACAACTGTGCTACCAGAATTCATGGCACCTCCCCTCTTTGCCCACATCCCCTACCTCAAAAATGGCCACCCTTGACTATTTTCAAAGCTAGAACCTTAGCCCCTACCTTGCCCTACCGACACAATTAAAAAACTATAAGATAGGTCCCTACCGCCCCACTCGTAGCTGCATTAGCGGCCATCATGGCCATGAATTTCAAAACCCTAGTAGAACCCCCATGGAAAACCTCACATGTGCCAAAATGTTTTCAAAAAGAGGAGAGCACCCTTGTCCACACAAGGAAGACTCCATTACCATCAAACCCTCTCTACCACCGCCACAGCCAAGATGGCATATGGTGACGATGGTCCATACCATGGCAAGGCATGCTAACAATCTATGCTTCAAACCCAAACCCTCAAAATGTCAAAAAAATAATGAAAATGAGCAAATCGGAGAGCGTAGTTGGGGTACCTAGCCAACATCGATAGCCTCCTCTCCTTCACATGTGCTTGTGGCAGGAAGCCCAGTCCCCATTCTCCCTTGTCCACATTTGCTAGTTCTAGATGCAGGCATCCACTCCGACACATCATTGTTCCAACTACACTCTCCACTGGCAACATGCTACAATAATGGAAAGACTATGCTTTGGACTTCACATTTAAAAAAAAAGAAAATAACAACTTACCCACAGTGAAAATGTGCCTATATATCCTCCTAGGATCATTTAATGACCCACTAACCAAGGACTATGCTCCACACTTAGCCAAAATTTTTAACTTTTGGATGAGAACATAGTTGGGTGAGAGCATAGTTACCCATACTTAGCTAAAATCTTTAACTATTCATCAACTAGTGAATGCCCAAGCCAATTTCACTTCCCAAGCATGACCAGCCTTCCTCGGAATGACACAACTAATGTTTCCACAATTCACTAAGACATAAAACTAGCATGCACACATCCTTCTAAGGCCTAAAACTAACACAAACATGCTTACCATCTTTAATAGCCCACAAGCATACTTAGGCAAATTTCATCTCATTTCTTTCTCTTCATTTGTGCATATCCACCTCACTGAAATAGGTGCTACTTAACATTTTTCTAGCCCATTTTGTATGAAGCTATATTACACCTAGTATGTAGCATCACACATCAATTCAACATGGTAAGCATTTGTCTACTATGATGTTAAACCAGCATGGCCTATCTACTATGACATTAAATTGACACACACCTATTACTCATCTACTATGATGTTAAACTAGCACAGCTCATCTACTATGATGTTAAACTAGCACAGCTCATTTGCTATGATGTTAAACTAGAAAAGCACAACTACTCATCCACTATGACATTAAACTAGCATAGCACGTTTGCTACGACATTAAACTCACATCCAAACCTTTTGTCTACCATGACTCTATACTAGCACAGCTTGTCCTTGGGTCATGAAATTAAATTAGCACAACAACTCCTCCTCTATGACATTAAACAAGTGAACCATTCATCCACTATGATGTTAAATTGGCATAGACACAGTACTCATCTGCCATGATGTTAAACTGGCATAGCATTCATTTTCTATGATGTTAAATTGGCACCACATCCATCCACTATGATGCTAAACTGGCACTTAGCAATCTACTAGGACTATAAACTAGTATAGCATAGTTTGCCGAAATCTTAAACTAGGTTCATGATCTACTAGGACCATAAACTAGCAAATCCATGATCTACCAAGACCTTAAACTGGGTTTATGGTTAGCCATGCATAATTCAGCAAGCAAGTGAGCAAGTATAACTCTAACTCCCCCCACCCACCCCCCTTCTCTTTTCTACATCACATGGACAAGAATACTACAGTCTTAGAATGGAGCTCTTGCAATTGGTTTGACCTTTGGAACACTTGTAGAATTATGGCCCCCTACCATTTTGTTTGTTTTTTAAGCTTTTACCATCGATTTTTCCTTTGAAGCACTTGCAACATTATGGCTCCCAACCATTTTGCTGATTTTTTGAGCTCTTGCCATGGGATCAACCTTTGAAGCACTTATAGCATTACAGCCCCTAGCCATTTTTTTGATTTTTTTGAGCTCTTTCCATCATTTCAGCCTTTGGAGCACTGGTAGCATTATGGCCCCTAGCCATTTTGCTAATTCTTTGAGCTCTTGCCATAGGTTCGGCCTTTGAAGCACTTGTAGCATTATGGCCCCTAGCCAATTTGCTAATTTTTTTGAGCTCTTGTCATTGGTTTAGTTCTTAGAGAACTTGTGGCATCATGGCCCCCTACCATTTTACTGATTTTTTGAGCTCTTGCCATTGGTTTGGCCTTTAGAGCACTCGCAACATCATCACCCCCCAGCATTTTACTGAGCACTTGCAACTAGTGCAGCCTTTGGAGAACTCACAACATCTTCACCCCTGATACTTTATTTGCATTTCATGTTTTATGGTTTTCTTATCTTCTTAAAGTTGTGTTCGTAGGACAAAGCCTTGAGGTGATTGTGCAAAGGCACATCTCATCATAATGGCAAGTCACCACATCACTCATGATTAGACTAACCAAGCCTTGTAAGAGTGTAGATCCCTATTGACCTACTATGGCCTACCTACATCCATCTCTATGTCTTGATACTCTTGCGTTCCCCAGCATATTCAAGATTGCAAACCCCTTTGACACTTACGTGCTATGCCCACATGGTACCCTCTTCAAGTCAAGCCAAACTACAGAACCCAAGGTGAACATAACATAAGTTATCCTATGGGGAGTCTCTATTAGTTGGTCAAAGCCCAAGCATATGTAACACAAGTCATCCTAGGGAGGAACCACTTATCCTACAAATGCAATGCAGTTTCACAAGCATCAAAGCAAGGTCCACCCAGTGGCATGTAGTCCACTTGATGGAAAGCACCCCACAATTAGCATTTAGCAATGTGCAAAACCCAAATTAGGTTCACCTTGCAGCAAAATGGAAAAAAAGAAAAAAGAGATAAAATGAAAAAAAAAAAAGCAAAGGGGAAAAAGCATATCCCCAAACAATCTAAAAGCATTGCAATTTCGCAACTAGCCCAGCCCTAAATCCACGCTAACTTTCTCATGAGGACTCCGACAAGAGGTTAACATTTTCAAGGGTAGGCCACTCTAGTGCCATGGTCACTATCAACCAAGATAACTCCAAATCCTACATCATAGAACCCTATTTTCATTTCATCTCCCCTCTTATCCCCAGCATATTACCTACACTTGTTACTCCCAGCATACCACTATCCATAGCACTCTTGAGCACAGTGCAACAACATTCAATCAAGTCCTAAAGAGTGATGTTGGTGCTAAGCCCACTATGGTTTTTTTCCATTCTTTGTCAATGTCTCTTAGGCCACTCCTCCATATGTCAACAAAGAGGGGCCAATGAAACACCACCAAATTTGGGCTAAAACATCTCAACTATAAATTTGTCTAAGTGTCAGCATGAGGCCACTTTTTGCAAATTTTTCTAAGTGTTGGGAATACACTCTTCACTGTCCCAAAGCATAGTTAGACCAATGGAGAGTGTAGTCAGCTCAAAACCATTTTCTGTAGATTTTTTCTAAGTCCTGAGACTACACTCTCCATTACCGCAAAGCATAGTCAAGCATAGTTAGCATGGAGACAGTTTTTGCAGAAATTATTCTAAGTGTTGGAACTACGCTCTCCATTGCACTAGATAGTAGTCAGCCTCATGTAGAGCATGGTCAATGCAAAGGCCAGTTTTGCAAATTTTTCTAAGTGTCAAGCTAGCCACTGCAAAATTTTCTAAGTGTTAATATTATGCTCTCCACTACCTTAGAGCGTAGTCAAGCATAGTCAGAATCAAGGCCCAATTTTTGCAAATTTTTCTAAGTGTTGGAGTATGCTCTTCCCCAATCCAAAGTGTAGTCAAGCATAGTCAATCAAAACAACCTCTAAAGGCCTCCATAATGTAGCATCGACATTTAGCTCAACTCCAACTCACCTCCAACAAGCATAGTTGGCAAGATGCATTTTTGTTGTATCCCCTTTTTCCCCTAAATTGAAACTATTCTCAACCCCACTCAAGACAGTGGATAGCATATTCCCAAAGCGTAGTCTTTAAACTTGCATTTTCTCAAGTACATTATGGTCTTTTTGGCATACAAACATGCAATTGGCAACATAGTCATAATCTAGTAGTCTCAAAGAGTCCAGCAAAACAAGACAGAGCATAACACTACTACCCTCAGTGGAGAGCATAGTTGGAATAGCATAGTCCCAACCATTCCACTACCACGTGGCAACCATCCTGCATTTCCCACTAACCCTAGTCCTATAAATACCCCAACCCTTGATGTTTTAGGGGTTAGCAAAAATTTGGATTGGTAGATTTGAGAGCTTGGAAAACTTGAAAATTTTGGTACACCAGTGAACCAGAGAAGGATAGAGTTGCATACCACCATAGCACATCGTAGACCACCGCAATCCACTACACACTATAGTGGCCAACTCGACAAGCACAGACACTATAGCAAAACATCAATCTTTGCAGCCAAACACCCCCAAGACTATGACTATGCTATCCACTACGCCTGTTGTACACCGCATACCTTCTCACCCCTTCTAGAGTTAACTACACTCAACCCTAGTTGGGAAGGTGTTCCATCCTCTCTCACTCTCTTCCTATGCATTTTCAACATTTTCATTTGCATTTTCAGCATTTTACTTGCATTTTCTACTATTTTCATGAATAGCGGCATGTCAACACCCTTGTTTTTAGGCAAAAACCTTAACTACGCTCACCCCTGTTGACACCACAAACACCACTCAATACTTAGCATCATTTTTCATTTGCATTTTGTAAGTCCTTGTTTGATCAACAAGGCCATTTAGGGTACCCTATCTCCACCTCCAATAGGCCCTCATGTGAGCATGGGGTTAAGTTGTACGCCCATGAACCCTCGATGTTCCAACCGTTGATGTTTTCGGTCACTACAAAGTTCATGTGAGTCGAATCATATGATCAATTTTATGAATTCTCATGAACAAAGGACCAGGAAAGAATGGTTATAAAAATGGAAAATTATTAGAGCATCAAAATATTTAAATATAGAAATAAGTGAGGTAAAGGTGGAAAGGTTTGTCATGATAAAACCTTGAAGCTCATAGAGTCGACACTCATACCAATGGAAGGCTAATCAAATACCTTATCTCATGAAACCATCACCATCCTAGAAGATAAGCTTAAGCTTAATTTATTCTAATTCTAAGTCACCAAGGATTCATAAGTGGACCCTCCCCATAGTAGGCTCCTACATTTCTTTCCCTTGTAAAACCAGTTGATGGGATGGACACCCATGAATTCCTCACAACTAGTAAGACATCAACATCCAACATGAGTTTATCCCCTTGGATGACTAAATCTCATCCTATCCTTTGCTTGATTGAGTTCTTATTAAATACAACAATGCATAAAGTGAAAAGAAAAAATGAGAATGAATGATGAAAAAGAGAGAGAAGGTGAGAGTGCAATACCACTAAATCCCTAGCCAACAATTCAATTAGCTTATGAAAGCATATGAACATGTAATACATCCTATGAGAGATTCACTATCACACCCCTTCATCACTACTTATGATTAAAATAGAGATCAACCTCCAAGACTCCCATCTAAGTACAAGGTTACACCTACCACTTACCAATGTCATCTAGCCTTGGTTGTTTCATGGTCTAACCATTAGTAAAACTAAACCAAGGCATAATACTATAAGTCATCCATAAGTCAAGATTCTAGTTTGGATTTCCTTCATCCATGCATGTATGCATATTAGGTTCCCTAAATTTTTTATTACCAAAAACATCTCTTCAATCACCCTAGCTACACTAATTAGTTCCAACCCTAACACTAATTAAAATGTCATGGTCAAGTAATTAGAATACTCCAGGTTTAGATATGATCATGGTTTGGGTTAAGGGCCACAATCTTAAAAATCAAAAATAAATGGATTTAGGATTTTAGTGGAACCAATATTTGACATTACCAAAGTTTACTAACAAAGAGACTTCTAAGCCTTCATGGCCACGAGTAGGAATGAGCAAAAAATTGTCTTAGAATATTACATTTTGAAAGTCAATTGATCTAGGAAATAGGTTGAACATGAGAAAGGCTTACATAGGTATTGGTTCAACCACTCATTATGGTCTTAATTTGACCAATCATAATATTGATGTAGCATCCCTATTAATTATCTATAAATTATCCTATAAATAACTAATAGAGATGTTACAAAACCCCCAAGGATCTGGATTTAACCTTCATTTACTAATTCACAAGAAAGCCTTAAACTAGATAAAAATTATTATTTAGAATAATAAATACAAGATAGTAATACAACATAGCATAATTTTATCATACTCATATATATAATTAAATAAAATTTATTTTACAACAATGGGAGTTTTTAATATTGCAAAAATATATAGGTTGAAAATTTTCACTAGTTACATTATTAAATAGTATTTAAAATAACAATCCTAATGACCTTGTTTTGCCTCAATCAGAAATCTAGAAATAAAGTTATTCATGTTTGAATTTTATCAAATTAAATAATATAATGAAAAATATTAATTAAATAAAATATTAATATAAAATAAATAATATTAAATTTTCTTGTACATATAGCACACATCAAAATAAAAAAATTTCTTTGCAATCTCATGGTCCTAATAGCACAAAAGAAAAATTCATATCTATCATACTTTATTATTTATTCACAAAAATAGGTACATGGCTCAAAAATCTAGAAAGTGTACGAGCTCTCTATTTTACAAAAGTGAAAAATATAAAAAAATTTATTTTTCAAGTTCAAAAGATCCATGTTGTACAGAATTGATCCACCTTTCATCTCATATCCCTCTTTTGATGATTTCATACATACTCTAGGCTCTCTACATCGAAATGCAGGAGTTAGAATCCCTCAAATAAGAAAGGTTATCATATTTCCCTCTTCATGAAGTATAAAGGTTCTAGGCCAAAACTCTTAGGTTATGGGCTGTACAAAGTTTCCAATAAATTATTAAAAATTGTTTTCGAGTCTCAAAATGCCACAAAATATTCCAAAAATCCAAAGGAAATCCAAAAATCCAAAAGAATGTATATTAGCATCTCAAGGCTAGGTCTTGGTTACTCTTACTACTAAAGGGGCTTACCAACACATCTTTGAATAACCTCACTACTATCATTAATTTATCCTTTAAATCATTTCAATATCCAAAGATATCACAATTTTGTCCAACAAAAATCCCAAGAATGTATATTTTAACTAAGCATCTCCGAAGGCTAGGTCTTGGTTACCCTCACTCCTAAAGGGATTCACTGATAGCTCTTGAAATAACCTCACTACTATCATCAAATTACCCTTGTGACCTCTAACAAGTCACTCATGGCTGAGGCTTGGCAATAGCTTCACTATTAACATCCTCAACAATCAAGACACACATATCACTAGAAGGATAACTATTAACAATGCCTCACCGCATACCACTAGATTCAATTGCTTAGTGCCATGGTCTCAGCTAAATCCATAGCCTCACATGAACTTATGGATCAAAATCCAAGGTGGGAAATCCATTAAAAATCCTTATTCCCATAGGGTGGGCTCCACTAAAGAACACTCAGTACTACATGCAGACGAGAGCATCTAAAAGATTCATGGCTTCCACTACCAGCTAAGTAAAACTAGCCATACAAATATTATTATTTTATTCCAGCAATTCAAAAAATTTCTAAAATGGCCAAAAATCCATGATTATCAAATTCCACAAAAATCTCACAAAATCGTGTATTGATAGAAAAATGTATTAAAATAATGTTTCTCATTAAAAGAGGTCAAAATGACAAAAATCTAGCAAATTCTTGGCATAATAATCAAAATCATAGAAAAATAGTAGAAGATTAGAGAGGATAAAGGAGGAAAAGAAAATCCACAACAATATACGATAGCTTCATCAAGAAAAACATAAAATAATCTCTCTTACTTGTGCTAGCAGAGCTCCTAGAATGTTCTTAGCATCTTCATTATCTACCTGACACTCTTAAATTATCTTTACTTCACTCAATCCATCACACCCAAAACCCTTCTACAAACAACAATAAGATGTAACTAAAACCACACCCTATTTATAAGGGGAAGAACAAAAAAAACTAGCCTCAAGTCGACTTCAAAATGAAGAAGAAGGGGCCACAAAAAATTTTAGGAAAAACATGATAACAAACAATGGAAAATAGGTAATAGAAAACAAGTGGCAGATAAAACACAAGGTGGAGGAGAAAAAAGTAATATGCATTATATGCATATATGTTATGCATTTATTATATATATATGCTTTACGCTTTATGTGTTTTGTACATAATGTACTTCCATTAACTTTTAAATTTGGATTTTATTCTCTTTTTCTTCTTTTTATTTTACAAAAATAATTTTCATAAGTTCCTTTCCCATTTTCTCTCTCAGCAATACCTTTAATGTTCAACCTTTCATAACACACACATTGAGACTCTAAATCAAATTCTATTTGAACCTATGGAATCCTTATCAAGTGTTCTGCCAAATAATATACTGAAATGTTATCTAGGCATTACTTATCATGGTCACCCAATTCAAATGCTCAAACTTTTATGGTATTTTAGGAAAATAGAAAATGTGAAATCTCGAGAAATGTAACTTCGATTCTAGTGAACCAAGAGTCAAAACCTGCATTTTTGAACATCCTAGACACATTGGTAAGATCAAATTCTAGGTAGGACATCATCCTAAGGTATTTTCTTAACAAATATAATTTATGTAATGTTTAATTATAATTAAAAATGAACTCCAAATATTAGTTTAATGAAAAAAGGTGGCAAGGAATATGACATGGGTAAAGTTAGGGTTAAAAATTACTCCATCCATAGAGTATTATATAATCACATGTGCATAATGAAAATAATAGATGCATAACTAGGTGTACATAATTAAGCATAAATGTGCGTAAAGAAATAAATATGCATAGCCAAATAAAGGAATGATAATTAACAAAAGAAAAACTTCCTAGGCTAATTGGATTTCAACATTTAATCATAAAATATACAGTAGATCTATGACTAAGCTTTAGTAGTGGTAAAATAAAGGATACAAAACTTTAACAAATACCTTAGCAAGCAAATTATATTTACTTATGTAGGAAACTAATAACAACAAAAACAATAATAACAGTAAGCTAATCTATTAAAACATGTCTTATAACATTAAAAAACTATGCATATGCATTTAATTAAATAATTCAATTTATGCAAATTTCTAAGTTGACACTCTTCCCTCCTTTAAGAATTTTCCTCTTGCAAAATGTCAGGAAATTTAGTTCTCATATCTTTTTCAATTTTCTATATTTTTAGAGCACTTATGATGACTGTTTTGGTTTTAATTTTGAAGAAAGATCAATCGTTTCTTAAACACCTAATTTTAAGTTGCGTAAGAATTTTAAGAATTTTCTAGTGGGATATCATTTACTAATCTTGTCCCCGACACTTTGTACTAAATTAGATTTATAAAATATCAAGCAAAACAGATAATGCCTAAAAGAATTCCATATTATGACATCCAAGGTAAAATCCATGCTCTAATACCAACCTTGTAACACCCTATTAATTATCTATAAAATATCCTGTAAATAACTGATAGGGATGTTACAAAACATAAGGATCTAGATTCAACCTCAATTTACTAATTCAAAAGAAAGCTGTAAAATAGATAAAAATCACTATTTAGAATCATAAATATAACATAGCATAATTTTCTAATACTTGCATATGTAATTAAAGAAAATTAGAGGTTTGTATAGCCATGAAAATATAGAGGTTAAAAAATTTCACTAGTTACATTATTAAATACTGTGTAAAATAACAATCCTAACGACACTTATTTCACCTCAATCAAACATCTAGAAATAATGTTATTCACATTTGAAGTTTAACAAATTAAATAATAAAATTAAAAATAATAATTAAATAAGATATTAATATAAATAAATAATATTAATTTTTTGTGTATATAGTGCATGCCAAAATGAAAAATATTCATTGCAATGTCACAATTCTAACGACACAAATGAAAAATTCATATCTATCATACTATATTATTTATTCAAAAAAATATGTAAATGGCTCAAATAGATCTTTATTTCACAAAAATATAAAATATACAAAAATTATTTTTCAAGTTCAAAAGATTCATGTTGTATACAATTGATTCACCTTTCATCTCATGTTCCTTTTTCGATAATTCCTTGGCTACTTTGGGCTCTCTGCATCAAAATGCAAGAGTCAGAACCCCTTAAATAAGAAAGGTTATTATATTTCCCTCTTCATGGAGCATAAATGTTCTAGGTCAAAAAATCTCAAGTTATGGGTTAGAAGAAGTTTTCAATAAATTATTCAAAAATGTTTTCAAGTCCAAAAATGCCACAAAATATTCCAAAAATCCAAAATAATGTATATTTTATCTAGGCATCTCCAAAGGCTACTTCTTGGTTACCCTCACTACCAAAGGGGCTCACCAACTACCCTTGAAATAACCTCACTACTATCATTAGATTATCCTTTAAATTGTTTTAATGTCCAAAAAGATCAAAAAATTGTCCAACAAATATCCAAAAAATATATATTTTAACCAAGCATCTCTAAAGGCTCGGTCTTGGTTACCCTCACTCCCAAAGGAAATCATTGATAACACTTAGAATAACCTCATTACTATCATCATATTATCCTTATGATCTCCAACAAGTCACTCATGGTCAGGTCTTGGAAATAGCTTCACTACTAACATCTTCAATAGTTGAGGTACATGTATCATCAAAAGGATAGGTATTGACTATGCCCCACCACACACCACTAGATTCAACTACTCAATGTCATGGTCTCGGCTAAATCCATAGCCTCACATAAACTTACTGTACCGCCTAAAATCATCGGCCTCCGGCTGGAAGGAAACAGAGACCGTGGGATCGTAGGGCGTGCACAGAAGACCCTACCTTCGCCTGAGGGCGAGCTAGAATGCACGAAGGTAGAGTACCTTGGGTGGTCCGCACGCAGATCAGACAAGGATTTCCCCGAACGTGTACCGAAGTGCTACACGCTGGGTTATGCATAAACAGCGTAACGGGCGTAAACGAGAGCGTAAACAGCGTAACAGATGCAGACGGGGCGTAAATGTAAATGAGCATAAATAGAAACACATGTAAGAAATTAGTGTAAACTGTAAACAATGGTATTACAGAGTGAAAGTACAGTGCACCGGTCTAACGCAGTTGTGATGGAACACAAGAAGGACGAAAAGCCCTGGTGGATGCAAGGATGACTCGGCTGGTTCGCACGGTAGGCGGAGCGTAGAGACTGTGTGCACGGCGTACAGGGCTATCCAGCGTAAGAGGGTTTTAGCTCTGGTGCGCAACGTAATTGCTCCTAGGTATGCTCTAGGATTTTTGCCAACCCCCCTGTGCAAGTGGAAAAGTGGGGTTTTATATACCAGTTGTTACGCTAGACTCGGGTTGGACGACACGTGGACGTTGATCGGGTGCAAAAAGGGCGTAAGATTTACAAGTGTACAACATATTACATCTGCTGAGCATATACGCTGGGCGTATACGCTGTATCAGGTGGGCGTAGACTCTGGGCGTATACGCTGGATACGTTGGGCATATACACTGTATCAGGTGGGCGTAGACTCTAGGCATATACGCTGGATATGCTAGGCGTAGATGCTATGGAAGCTAGGCGTACACGCTAAGCGTATACGCCGACAATGGCTGGGCGTATACACTGATGGTTGCCTACTTGCTTCAATTCTTGCTCTTTGGTGTTGTCTTCATTCTGTCTTTGGAGACTCCATGTCGAGCATAAACATTTGCCATACCCGCCGAGCATACATGTGAAGTGTACGTCGGGCGTGTAAGTTGGATGTCTACGCTAGCCGTATACGCTGTTGATGTCAGGCGTATACGCTGGGCGCATACGCTGGTACTGCATACTTAGTGCCAATTAAGCATTTTGATCCTCAAAGTTGCAATGTGCGACACCAAGTGTAGCTGTGGTTATCCGTGGGTCCCAAGGACCTGCTTCTCATCGGACAAGTATCAAGCTAGAAATTTTTGTGGTGTTTCATTGGCCCCTTTTTGTTGACGCTTGGAGGAATCGACCTGAGAAGCGTCGACAAAGAAGTGCAAAACACCACAAGCAACCTGATAGAAACTTTGTCCATCACCATTTGACTAGACGTCATCGCACCGTGTTCAGTAGTACATGGAATCGGGAAAGTGAAGTTTGTGGCTGGTAGGAAAATGGAGATTGTGGGGATCGATCACTACCCAAGCAATTGCACTTGGGAAATGGGATGCTCAAGTGTGTGGCATGCTGTTCCTTGTCAATAGCCATTGTTTAGCAGACTCGGAGTTCAGACATGCGATGTACGTCCTTTGGCGGAACAAGGCTCCTGGTTAGTGTTCAAGAGAACTTGTTGGCAAGACCAAAGCCATGGGAGGATGTGTTGCATTCTTTGGAGGAACAGGGCCCGTGTTTAATGTTTAGGGGGGGGCCTGTTGGCGGATAGCCAAAGCCATATAACTGGATGCTTCTTGACCATTTTGGACATGAGTACTTGGTTTTGAGACAACTGCCTTCCCGCCTGGGGCTTATATGGGAAGTGCCAAGGGTCTCGCTTTTTTTTTTTGAATCGTAAAATTTGCATTGATTTTTTACTCATGTGCAAGCGCTATGTCATGTGTTGTGACTACTTCAAGGTGTTATAGTATGCGACAGCATGCTCAAAGTTTTGGGTGTACTGGGTGTATCAAAGGTGTGACTAAATAAAATGTGTTGGTGAACGGATAGGGAATGAGTCGGTGAATGGGGATGTACTAGTGAACGGTTTGATTTAGTCTCACCATGTGTGCTGTGAACATTGTCCCATCTTGTTACTTATGACGAAATGCATTCTTGTGCGAAAACCCTTGGATGTTGTCCTGCAAACATAACTCCAAGGAGACAAGCAAACCATGAGTGAATAATCGAGCTTAGACTTACACGGCAGCAAAGGAAACAAAGATGCTGAAAGAGATTTCAAGCATTGTATGTCAATGGCAGCAGCATTGGTAGGATCTTCTGATGGCGAGCGATGCAGTGATGAAGCTTAAATGTGGCGGCAGATTGATGAACCAGAGATGAACTTGCCAGTTTATAGTCTTGGCAGATGTTATAGGTTAGTTTTATGTCGTAACCTGTTGGACATTGCCTGTTTAGCATCGTGGCAGATGTTACATTGCTAGTTTTTAGTCTTAGCGGACTATGGGGAGGCAAGCTAGTTTATAGTCTTAGCGGACTCTGATGGTGATGGTAGTTTACTGTCATGCCGGATAGGTGCTAGTTTATCGTCATTGCGGACACTGTGGGGTATCAGTTTATTGTCATGATGCCAGGACAGTTGTGGTGTCAGTTTTAAGTCATAACCCAGGACTGTTCCGTGGTATCAATTTATTGTCATGATTCCAGGACGAGCTGTGGTATCATTTTATAGTCGTGATTCTAGGACTTTTACGTACCTGAGCTTGTACTCAAATGTAGAACGGTTTCAGGAACAAGTGATTGGTCAGATTGGCAAATTCATTTCCTTCCATATCGACTAGCTTGAATGCTCCGTTGTCGAATGCTTTAGTGACCAAGTAAGGCCCTTCCCAGTTGGCTGAGAATTTGTTTGGGAGTTCCCGAATAGCTTTAAGCACAAGGTCACCTTCTTTGTAGGGCACTTGTTAATGTCATGTCGATGTCGTTGCTGTTGTTGTTTTTGATACCATTCGATCTGATCGAGGGCACGCACGCGTTCTTCTTCCACCGAGTCAAGATCAACGATGCGTAGATCATTGTTTTGCCCATCGTCGAGAAGCCCAGAAAGTGTGATCCTTAAAGATAGTACCTGTAATTCCAAAGGTAAAGCAGCTTCTGAACTGTAAACAAGACTGTATGGTGTCTTACCTGTCGAAGTTCGGTGCGTAGTACGATATGCCCACAATGCGTATGTCAATTGCTCGTGCCATTTTCTTTTGCTCTGGGTAAGCATTTTCTTAAGTATTGTAATAATCATCTTGTTTGTTGCTTCGGCTTGTCCATTGCTCTGGGGATAGTAAGGGGATGAAAATGAGTGTTTGATCCCTAAATTTTCACAAAAGGTTTTGGTCTCGGCACTGCTAAATTGTGGCCCATTGTCAGTGATGATTATCATGGGAATGCCAAAGAGGGTTACAATGTTTTCGAGAATGAAATTGCATACCTGTTTGGATGTAGTTTTTCGAAGGGGAGCAGCTTCTACCCACTTCGTGAAGTATTCTATGGCAGTTATAATGAAACTATGGCCCGCGGAAGACGAGGGGGTTATCTGGCCAATGAGGTCCAACCCCCACTTTTGAAAGGGACATGTGATTTGCGTTGTATGCAACTCATTTGGTGGGACATGTATCAGATTGCTATGTTTTTAACAAGTACTACATGTTTTGACTTTGGTGAGACAGTCGTATTCCATGTGTGGCCAATAATAGCCTAAGCGTCTGATCTTTGTTTCCATGGCTTTCGGTGCTATGTGTCCTCCGCATAGTCCTTCATGTACCTGTTCGACAATAGCTTGGTCATCGGTACTATTAACGCATGTTAGCAATATGCCTTCGTAGGATCGACGACACAGTGTGTCCCCTACCAGGGTATATTGCTTAGAACGTTTCTGTACTATGTCTTTCTGTGCATTTATTAGATGTCATTGTGTTTTGCCGCATAGAAGGTATTCTTTTATGTCATCGTACCATTCTATCGCGTGTGTTGAACTAACAGATGCAATTGGCAACGTGTCAAGGGTGTCGGTGATTGGTTCAGCACAACTGGTTATGGAACTTGGCAACGTGTGGAACATGTTTGGCGATATGTTTAATGCTAACGTGGCTAACGCGTCTACGATGGTATTATCATTTCTAGAGACGTGTTGCACATCGATGTTTTCGAGTCACCTCATTATATGTTTTGCCAAGTCGTAGTATGGTTGTAAGTGCTGGGCTTTACATGTATAGACGTCTGTGACTTGGTTTATGACCAGTTGCGAGTCTCCTCTGACTACAAGCGATGTGATGTTTAAAGCCAAAGCTGCCGCGAGACCTCTAAGGAGACCTTCATACTCTGCTATGTTGTTGGTACAATGAAAGTTGAAACGATAGGCAAAGGGTTGGATCTCCCCGGAGGGATAGGTGATGACAACGGCTACACTTCCTCCTCGAGAGGTAGATGCTCCATCAAAGTTTAAAATAGCATCGTAGTCATCAGGCACCATGTTCAAGGCGTTTATATTCTCATCTGGGAACTCTGGCTCTATAGTCACTTAGTCGTGTGTCGGTGATATTGCCATTTGATTTGCTATAGCTTGACCCTTAACCGATGATTGCGCTATGTAGTACAGGTCAAACTCGGCTATCATGGCTTTCCACCACGCTATTTGACTTGTTTTGTAAATATTCCCTGTTATGGCTCTTAGTACATTGTCCTTGCAAATTATGTTAACTTCGTTACGGAAGAGGTAATGTCACCATTTTCTTAAAGAAAAGACCAGAGCTAAACATGACTTCTCCACATCATTGTACTTTTTCTCGTGGGCAACTAATGCGTGGCTCAAGTAATATATAGGGACTTCAGTTCCGTCATCTCATTTCTGGTAAAGCATAGACGCGATGGACGAATCCAAAGTAGTGAGGTAGATGTAGAATGGTTTATCGTTTTGAGGTGGATAAACCATGGGTAACCGAGCAAGTTCCGTTTTAATGTCATCGAATGCTTGTTGACACTGCAGAGTCCATTCAAAATGGACATTTTTGCATAACAAGTTGTTCATAGGTTTTAGTTTATCCATCAGTTCTTCTATGAAGCGCATGATAAACTGTAATCTACCTTATAGACCTCGAAGTTCAGTAAGGTTACCTGGTGGTTTCAGGTTTGTTATGGCCTTAACCTTATCGGGGTCCACTCGTATCCCTGCTTCCGAGGCTATAAATCCAAGCATTTTTCCTGTCTTGACGCCGAAGACACATTTTTTTGGGTTGAGTCTCAATTCATACTTCAAACAACGTTTTAAGACTAAGTCGAGATCTTGTACATGTTGTTCCTCTATTTTTGACTTAACCACAATGTCATCCACGTAGTCGTTGAGTGAGTGTAATATGTAATCGCTAAAGATAAATGTCATTACTCTTTGATACGTGGCCCTAGAATTCTTGAGACCAAAGGGCATCATTGTGTAACAAAAGGTTCCCCATGATGTCATAAAGGTTGTCCGAAGCTGATGCTCTGGGTTGATTCGTATTTGATTGTATCCCGAGAAGCTGTCCATAAAGGATAATAGTGCATGCTCAGCAGTTGAATCAACAAGTTGATCGATGTTGGGTAGAGGAAAATCATCCTTTATGGTTGCAACATTTAAATCCCGAAAGTCAATGCACAAACGAATGCTTCCGTTCTTCTTCGGAACAATTACCATGTTGGACACCCACTCGACGTAATCGACAGCCCGAATGAAACCAGCTTCATAAAGCTTGGTGATCTCATTGCGAACTGCTAATGCCACCTCAGGCTTAACCTTTTGTGCTTTTTGTTTCACCAGTCTCAATTTTGGGTCAAGGATAATATTATGTTGGACAATTCGGGGGTCTAGCCCGGGCATGTCTGTGTAGGACCAAGCAAATGCTTTCATATTTTCCCTAAGCACGTTCTTAATGTTTTTGGCTAATGGCAGTTGTAATAAGGTGCTCAATTTTAAAATTTTAGTTTCCTCATCGGGCATGACGATGGGAGTTTCGGCCAACGGGTCTTCGGTGATATTCTCGGCCTCTATGTCAAGGAATTTTTTCATTTCTTTGTAATCATCTGTTATTTGCTGTGTTGAAGCTATGACTGTGTCATCTAGCGGTGACCTTAAGTTGATGAGGTTTATGTTAATGTTTCTTGTAATTTTTCCATATGGTCCATCAATGATTAACGGTGCGGTTAAATGTTGGCAGTCCATTGAGCTTGCTCCTGCCAATAAACAGAGAGCTGAATAAGCAAAGGGGTATCGTTCTGTGTCTTTTGGTGATTTTAAACTATATGTACATGCATCATGGTGGATTACCATCACACCGGGATGCATGGTAGTTTAAGGCCTTACCGGGCCATAAGTGGCAGTTTAACGCCTTACCGGGCGTTAAGTGGCAGTTTATCGCCTTACCGGGCATTAACATTCAAACTGGGCTCCACGGGAGAACCAGGATGTAGTAATTTCTATTTTTTATATTTTTTATTATTTTTCCTAGGCAAATTTTAGCGAAAAATGAGCAAAAAGGAACAAAATGGCAAAAAGGGAGCAATGGCGGCGTAAGCGGCGGCGGCGGCGTCAGCAGAGCACTATAAAAGGGGGGGGTTTCATTTGTTTCCTACTTTGAATCGTGAGCATAAGCGATAGAGCTTAAACTGTTAAAGCGTAAGCGTAAACTGTTAAAGCGTAACCCTAGACGATTGCGCCTGGCGTAAGCGTAAACTTGCTTGTGAGCATAGACGCCGAAGAGTAACCCTTAGCGTAGACGCCTAACACTAAACCCTAGCGTAGACATGGAGTGTAGAATTTCAGGCGCCAGCGTAGACAGTTCTTTTCTTCAGCGTAAACTTATGCAATCAACGTAAAGGAGGCCGAGATGGGCAAAGGGAAAGAAGTGGAAGGCCAGGGGAGGAAGGGTCCCGACTTGACCTTTGCGGAGGAGACTGAAGCCATGCTGCAGTGCCTGCCCCGGCCAAGGATCCCATCATGGCCTGTGACTTCCCACAGGTAGGCTCTGATCCCTGCCTCTATTATTATTTCTTTGCTTCTCTTTTTAGCGTAGACAGTCTCGGTGTATACGCTGAGCGTAGAGGGTTTGCAGCGTAGGGGGTTTTCGGCGTAGAGGGTTTTCGGCGTATATGCCGAGCGTGACTTCATAGCGTAAATTTGGTTTCGTGTAGACTATCAGGGCGTAATTAGTTTTATCAGTGTAAGAATTTTTCCTGCACTATTATGTCAGCGTAAGCCACAGCGTCATGAGTTCTTTATGCGCGAAGTTTTGTCAGCGTGATTTCTTTGTTTTATCAGCGTAAATTCTGTTTACTATGACAGCGTATACGTCGAGGGTTTGTTCAGCATATACGCTGTGCGTGCGCAGTTGCCTTCACAGCATAGTTATTTTTCCTGTTCCTAGCGTAAACTTGTTTGTTCAGTGCCGGCATAGACTGTTTACGCTAAAAGCGAACTTGGGCGTATACGCTGAGGGTTTCTTCAGCGTATACGCTGAGTGTAAAACAGTTCATTATCGGCGTATATGCTAAGTTAAGCAGCGTATTACGCTAAGCGTAAACAGTTTCGTCGGCGTATACGTTGGTTTATGGGGCGTATACGCTGAGTGTAAACAGTTAGCAAATTTTTAGATTTTAAGTGTCAATTCATGATGTAAACTCTCACTTTTCGGGCTGTTTTGAAGCGTGGCTAATTTATCGTGGCATCTTGATTGTTTGCAGGGATAGTAAGCACTTCCTCCTTGTTGTTGAGCTTGTCGGGGTGTTAACATGGGTTGGCCCTGTTGAAGCTGAGGAGCTTCCCCCGGATCTAACTGTGGATAACAACGAGGTTTGGTTCAGGAAAGGCGCATGTGGATTTCTGGCCTTCCTGTTGGATAATTTCGAGGTGGCCATCTAGTCGAACTTTAGCGAAGTGATTGCAAGGAGCGTGCTTGAGGCAATGTTGCCGGGAGCTGCAGCGGGTGTCATGGTCATTGACGAGGGGCCGCTTGTTAATGAGGATGGTTCTACCCGGGGGCCCCGGTCTACATGCCCACTAACGCGCATGTGGGCACTATTGCCACAAGGGTTAGACTACCTCAACAATACTCTATTCATACCTGCCCACGCGCACACAATATTCCAGAATCCTCCTAGCACCATGTACCGAGTGAACAGGTAGGACTATTTAAGTTTATTGTTTCCTTTTTCCGCTTGGATTTTATTTCTTGTTTTGACATTTAGTTATTTATAGATCGAAGACCAACCCAGACGAGACATTGATTGAGGATGAAGGACTAGCTCTTGCTTGCACTGCCCTAGAGGCATTCATGACGAGCCCCACCCTTCGTGGAATCGTACTAGGTCAAACAAAGGGAGCGATCGTCCATTTTCACAAGCAATTCTCCAGAGCGTTCGCGATGTGCAAAGCTCGTGGGTGGCTTCATGAAGAATGGTCGGACAAAGGGCCAATCTTCCCTCGTGACCTTGGCAGCACATCTAAATCCACCACTAACGGTAAATGATAACATTTCCTAGATATGTTAGTGAGTTGGTCCAACTGTTTGGAGTTACGCTAATATGACCATTTTAAATTTCTTTTGCAGTTGATGCACCTCCTAGTGAGGATCCGCTGACAACTGGACGAACCGAGACTACCTTGTCGATGAAGTTCGGGGAGGTGACTAAGGCTCAAAAGTGGTTGCATAGACAAGCTCCACCGTCCATCGTCCGTTGCCTGGATAATGTCGACCTCATGGAGCTCTTTATGACCCCGAGTCCTAACGTGTCCATAGGGGAGATGATTGGGATCATGGACTCTTTTAATGAGTCTGTCTCATACTATAGCACCCGAATTAAGGGTGTCAAGGTAGTCTTTCATCTGTCGCCCAAGTTCTTTTCAAACTTATTTGATGTACCGATAGATGGCTTAAATGTAGTATTAGACAGAGCTCGTAAAGAGCTCCAGACGGTTCATGAGTTGGAAGATTGGCTAGGCGTGGCCAAGGGTGCCAAGGGATTCCCGATGCAGGGGAAAGCAAAACTTGTGGAAGTGAACGAATTATATCCCCTATTCAGAGCCCAGGTATTCCCTAAAACCCTTTCCCAGGTGAAGTGTCTTGGGGTTGAGGCTGTTCGTGTCATGCGAACTGTCTTGGAAATGGGCATGCGATATAACTGGGCACGATTTCTGTTGTCGGGCATGCACAAGGAGATAGTGCGGTTGCATTCGAATGTCGAGGCACAATCCCTCTTCACCTTCACGTTCTTCACCAGTTATCTTCGTCATTTTGCCGAGTTCCTAGTAGTCCGTGCAGATAACAAGTTTGTTCTACGGGATCGGGGAAAGCTATCCCGCCCGTGGATCAATCACTTGTTTGAGACAACAAAATCCCAAGATGCACCTGAAGGCATTGATGAATCCATTTCTATTACTACAGGGGGATCATCTGGCGCTTCAATCCACACACGTGATAGTTTGGGATTGGAGCCAGACGACGTACCCTACACTACTAGAAGGGCAGAACGGGTCATCAAGGAGACCGTTGGCTAAGCCAATTCAAAGCTAAAAAGGCCTGAACATGTGACTGAAGAAGACTCCGATGTGAACCAACCATGCGTGAAGTACATACGCTTCAAGATGCCTGGTAAGCGGACCTCGCCCGCTTATTGCTTTATCGTTTTCATTTCGTTTATAACTTTTACTTCAATCGCTTAATTGTCATTGATATTTTTGGCTTAATTTAAAAAAAGTGAGGAAGCGAGCTTTAGAGACTATCACCGAGGAGGAGGAGACCAACACGGAGAAGAATAACAAGGAGGAACATACGGAGAAGAGCCAGGGTGGAGGAACGGAAGAGTTAAAGGAAAACACCACTGAAACCACACCGTTGGACGATCAGGACGCTGTCAACCAAATGTTCAGCAGCTTCCTTAAGGAAAATCTGGACTTGGGCGACCCCCCATAGGGTGACCAGGATCATGGTACATTTTCCTTTTTATTTCGTTTTGAATTGTCTGACTAATTATCATTCCTATGGTATTTTATTTTTGTGTTTTTATCCTATTCAGATGAAGGTAGCGAGACCAGGACGGTGCGGCTGGACGTACCCATGAAAACGTTTCCTCCTAAGAGGACCGTGGACGTTAGTTCGTCTCGTACCCATGAGCCATTTACTTGGTCTGAAATGCCAAGAAAAATGTATTTTGTGGCTGGAACCGCGGAGGAAGTTGTTGAACGGATCCAAGAAGCCCACCCTGACATAGGTATAAATCATTTAGAGGTTTGGAATTTCACATCTTGTTTATATTGTCCTAACATTTGTATTTTTTGCGTGGGTAGGCGCTCAATTGAGATGGGATCCCTCTGAAAGCATTAGCATAGAAAGTTTAATCACACTTCCCCCAGAACTGGAACAGGTGCCAAGGCCTATTTACGATGGAGTTGCGGAAGGCTTTGTACACAACGCTAAGTCATTATGGACCTGTAGGCGTTCCATTGAGCAGTTGTGGCTACAGATTCAGGCAAAAGAAAACGAAGTCTCTGAATTGTCAGCGGAACATAACGATCTGAAGGCTCAGTACGAGTTCGCCGCTACCAAACTAAGCAGAGATCGCTCCTACCGAACATCCGAGGTTACATACACAAGGTATTGGAATCTACTGAATCGTCATGCGTCGCTGACTTGGAGAATGGCAGAGCGTAAAGCCCAAATTGATCTCCTGAACCTTAAATGTCAAGATTGGAAAGCCTTCACTTCCAAGGTTCGTAAATGGGGTCAGGATGAGAAAAATCACAAACATTACTACAAGAAGTCGTTAAAAGAGGTGTCTATTGAAAAGCGTCAACTAGAGAAGTTTGTGGAGGGTTTGGGTTTGTGTTCTACTTTCGATACTTTTGCTTAAAATATAACTGTGGAAATGGAGTCACCTACAAGGGTGATCACAACTGCTTCTGGGGAAGTGTCGGTGGGCGAGTTCCCTCTGAAACGTCCAACCTGGTCGGCTGTCGACAAAGGAAAGACTTTGGCAGACGTCGACTTAGGCCTTGATGGGACAGATTAGGCCAGCGTTTCAGAAGAAGAAATCCTTCGTCGGCTGGAATACGACTTAGGGGGATCTCCTATGGTAATCGTTTTGTCCTTATCAAGTTAATTTATTGAATAATGTTTAAAATTCTGACATTCGCTTATTCTTATGTTGGTTTTTTCTTTTTGGTATTTTCAGGATGAAGGTGGCGATGATGCCCAAGAGGCTGGCCCCAGTGGAGAAGGGGCCCCTAATGCTGGTGGATCTAAAGGGGATGATCCTCCCATCCCGGATGCTTAGGCTTTTTAATTTTTGTTTTTAGTTTTCTATTTTACGGGACTATTCTGATTCCAATTGATGCGAGAATTGTGAATTGAAAACTTTGAGGTATTTTAAAGAGATAGTGGAAAACAGTTAACTCTTGTAATTGTATAAAATATTTTGTTGATTTTGAGTTTATTTGCACACATGACATGACAATGTAAAATGTTTTTGGTTTACTTTTTTGCTTTAAGNTAGTTTAACATCATTTCGGATAGGGAGTGTAGTTTAATAATAATATTTTTTTTTTCCATTTATCGTAGTTTAGTGTCATTTCGGAAAAATTGTAGTTTAACGTCGTTTCGGACATGTTATAGTTTAACGTCATTTCGGACTGTGGTGTGTTGATATTATTGTAATAGTTTTTTAATTTTCTTCCTTTTAATGTTAGGTTATGTGTTAACGGGTATGATTCTGTATTCATCGTCCCCTTTGCTGATCACATTGAATGGTAATTCAGCCCAAGGGACGTCTGATGGAATGGCTTCCGTGTTAGTGTTTTTAGATGTTTCGATAGTTGGCATGATTTCTATGCACGTTTCCACTTGAGCAATTGTATGTACAGTGTTAGATGCAGGCGTTTCTGTTTTAGGTGGGTCTTGTTCCATGTTTAAAGGCTCATTGTTTACCAGTTGTTGCGCATTTTCATCGTTTCGTTTAGGCTCTTCAAGCTCGACTTCCGAGCCTTGGTCCATGTCTACATGTGATGAAATAAAAGGCGTAGCAGCCTCCCCGTGTATGATGATTTCACCGCCTTCATAAGGCATGTGGATCTCTTGGTGTATAGGGGAGGAGACCACTTTTAGTTGGGCCAACCAGGGTCTCCCTAATATTAAGTTAAATCCTGGCATTTCGTCGACCACCAGGAAATCGGCAGACGTGGGAAATTGATCCCCTGCTATGAAGTCTAAGGTCACTGTGCCTTTGACTATTACGCGTGACCCGCTGAATGATTTTAAACATGTGGTTATGGTTGGTTTGATTAATTCAGTAAGCCCTAGTTCTTCAATGATGGGGTACAGTACTACGTTTGTGGTAGCTCCATCGTCTACGTGTACCCTGTGTATCCTGAACTGGTTTATGCGTATCGTTATGAACATGGGGGCTGTTGTTATTTCCCCTGTTTTCTTGTCCACCTTAATGTTGTCGTCATGGAAGCTCAAGGGTTTAGGAGTGGTCCCATAAGACGAGTACATTACTGCATGGATGGCGAGTTCGTTCGGGGGCAAGTCCTCGCTTACCGGGATCAACATTAACATGCGTACTAGAGCTTCCCGATGTGTTTGGGATGTTAGCACCAAATCATACAAGCTCAACGAAGTGTTCTTTTGCTTCAATGCTTGGGTGACTTGTGTCAAGGCTGTTGCTAAGTATCTACTGTTTGGGGCGTTTTTATCAATGATAACTAGGTCCATTGGGCCCAACAATTTTATTTCATGTTTTGTTGGTTTGTCATTTTTGTTCGAAGCTGTCGTTTTAAGTGGTTCATGTTTTTCAGATGATTCGCCTTCATTACCTGCGTTTGATTGGTTGTTAGGTGACGACATAGGTACAGAGTTAAGTGGAATGGGCTTAGGTGATCCCAGGGCTAACCGTTGGCGTTCCTTCTCCACACGTTCATGTGTAAGCCTATCTGCTAGGCGTTCTCGTGTGTGGCGTGGAGGAGGGGCTAGTCTTGGAGCCTCGGGCTGCCCTGGGATTCGCACCACATACGGAGGAGGGCAGGGTTGCGGTTGAACAGTCGGATGTGGTTGAGTGGAAGGCTGGCAAGGTACCCTAATGACGTAGGGGCTGGGTTTGCCTTGCGTTTGTGAGGTGGAGGCTTGGTAATCATTAGGATTTTCGGGTATCCTAACGACATATGGGGTTGGTTTCAGCGGAGGTTGGACCTCCGTCGTTGCAACCATTGGTGGTACTCGGACTATGAAAGGGGCAGGCCAAGTAGAAGGGGTTGATGCATTTGAGGGAATGACAGGAGGGACACGCACCACGTATGGTTTGTCGCGTGTCATGGTGTTAGGCGTGGGTACGGCCAAGGGTATTCGAATGACGTATGGCTGCTAGGGAGCACATGGTGGTTGAGCCGTGGGCGTCGACACAGCGGGGGGAATCTGAACTACGAACGGCCTATTAGGTGTTTCCTGTTTATATTAGGGATAGACAGTGTTAATGTTGGGTGCATCAGAATCATCATCAAGGTAGATTGTATTGATGACGTATGGCACCTCTTTGATGTTCAGGGGTTCTTTGTACACCCCCATAGCTTGATTCTGTGGTTGGACCGGGTTGGCCTCATCAAAAGTGATTTGGCCTTCATCGATCATCTGATGAATATCCTATTTCAAGGTGAAATAGTAATCTGTACCGTGCCCATTTCGTTGATGGTAGTCGCAAAAGCAATCCATTCTGAAGCCTTTGGGTACGAGAGGCTCATCTGGCGTTGCTAAGCTTGGGTTCTGAACGAGTTGACAAAACCAGTCATGTCTCTAGATGGCCGCAGGGGATAACTGTTTATGTTTCATCAACCCAGCCTTCAGGAGTTGATCGAAGAGCTGGGAAGGCTTCATTGGTAGAGGCATATATTGAGAGGGTTCTTTCCTCTCGAAATTTTGCGTACGGTTTATTGTTGGGTTTTGCGATGATGATGATTCCGACATGGCTGTGGGAATTGGTTTATTGTAGTTAGTAGGGGCTGCGGGTGATTTATTTTGGTGTGTCATGTTTGCTTGTTGCGCACCTGCTATTGCTGCTATGGTTGTCTTAGCCTTCTCTTTATCTTTTTTAGTGTGTTGATTTCTAAAGGCTAAGTATGCAGGGTCGTGGCTGTTTTGGGCTGCTTCTTCTATATTTTTTATTTGTACAAAAGCCTGATTAAGATTACGCGCATTAAGGTAGTACAGCTTAGATTTAAAGAACTCATTAATATCTCCCTTGAGAATTGTGAGCAAATATATTTGGGAGATCGGCTCGTGCAACTCGTTGAGAGCAGCGCTCCATCTCTGAATAAATTTCTGTATAGGTTCAAGCGGTGCTTGCTTAACCTATATGAGGCTGTCCAGTGTGGCCTCAGGTCTAGAGTTGTACTTGAACCTGGTCACAAACTAGTGTAATAAGTCTTCCAAGGAGAAGATGGAATTCCTTGGCAGAGCCCAATACCAATCAAGTGCTCTCCCCGCGAGGGACATGGGGAACACTCGGAGAATGGCATGGGGCCATGCCTGGAGTAGTGCGCATTCTAACCTAAATGTTATTAAGTGTGCGTTGGGGTCTGTCTCCCCATTGTATTTGGTTAGTGTTGGTAAGGAGACACCTTTGGACAAGGTTAAGGATGGGACAGAAGAGCTGATAGGGTCATCTTGGTAGAAGTCCACTACCTTCAACTCCCTGTCGGTGGCTATTTTGAGGCGTTTTACCTCGTCGGTTAATTATTGCATCAATTTCTTGGCATCTGCCCAATCTTGGGCACTAGGTGACAAGGCAACTTACGATTGTGGTATATTGTATAGGTTAGATTGTTGGATGGTGGGTTGAAAGGCCGAAAGTTGTGCAGTTGGCGGTTGTGTTTGTGGAAGGTGAACAGCATGTGGCACTAAGGATGATACATTATATGCAGGGGGTTGTTGCTGCTGCGGTTGTGGTTGTATTTGGGGAATGTTAACATGTAGAAATGTGTGAGATGGCACATTGTGATGAGCGGGTTGGTGTGACGGCACACCCATCGCTGGCCATTGCCCGGCCACATTGTGTGAAGGGACCCCTTGTTGGGTTAAGGCGGTCGAGGGGGCTGTGTGCGTTTGAATGTGAGGGATGTAGTGGGTGGATGTGGAGGCTAGTATTACGTGTGGCATCCCTATCACTCGGGGTGGGAATGTCACTCCCACGCTGTCGTGAGGGGGCGGTGCTTGCGAGGACAGGCCTGCCGTTGTAGCAGGTATGATTGCGAGAGGGAAGGTGTTAGGTTGGGGGTTGCTCAGGGGAGGAATATGCACTAGTGCTGATGTTTCTGGTGGTGGTGCTTGGGCACGGGTGAACTTGAGGTGCTGGAGGGGCATGATTTCCCCTGTATCGGGATGAAAAATGGGGTTAACGTGTGTGAAACACCACAAAAATTTTGGCTAACACTTGAAGACAGAAATTAAGCTAAGTCATGTTGGTCCTCAGCATGACCAAGCTTGAAAGCCTCAGAATAGCATCAAACGAAGTCAAAGCAAGCAAGTAAAAGTTCCCTGGGACCCACAGAAGACTACGATGACATCTGGCATCAAACTTGGCAAATTTTGAGCTCAAAATACTTGGTTTTCACTAAGTATGCATCCTGTACGCTGGCCTACACATGCC
>MNCI01014376.1:271459-333395 GCA_015680685.1 Gnetum montanum
ACGCCCGGCGTGTAGCTAGCGTAGACAGACTTTCGGGCTCCAGAAATGCATCAAAATGTGCCGAAATCAAGCGTCTAGACCCCCCAGGACCTTCCCCAAGGCTCCTAGCAGGTCTCAGGCACTTGAAAATCGAATTTTGGGCTCCGAATGATGGTCTCCAATTCTTGTACGCCCAGCGTACACGCCGGGGTTTGGCCAGCGTAGACAGACTTTCGGGCCCCAGAAATGCATCAAAATGTGCCAGAACTGAGTGTCTGAACCCCCCAGGACCTTCCCCAAGGTTTCCAATAGCTCTTGGGCACCCAAAAATCAATTTTTGACCTTAAAATGAAGCATTTGCAGGTGTATACGCTGTGCACATTTATGGCTTACGCTGGCATGCTATACGCTTACGCTGGCATCCTCTACGCTCAGCATCCCCAGCGTATACGCCCACGTGTCTCCCAGTCCGATTTTCCCGGTAACCCTACCCCTATAAATAGCCCAGTTTTCTGCATTTTCAAGGGCGACGAAAAATTTCTACGCTGGAAGTCCTGTACGCCGAGCACAGTCTCTACGCTCCACCTACAGTGTCCCAGCCGAGTCACTCCTACACACGCCATTGCCTTTCGTCCGCCTTGTGTCAAAGCCACAACTGCGTTTGGACCGGTGCACTTTGTAATCAATTCTTAATACAAAACAGTTTACATTTTGCTCTGATTTATTGCAGTTTTCTTCTATTTTTCAGTTTACGTTTATAGGCTCATTTACATTATCGTGCTTGTTTACGGTTTACGGTTTACATTTAACGTGCATTGTTTACGTATAACCCAGCGTATAACGCTTCGGCGGTGCTCGGGGAAGTCCTTGTTTGATCCGCGTGTGGACCATCCAAGGCACTCTGCCTTCGTCCTTTCCAGCTTGCCCTCAAGCGGAGGCAGGGTCGACTGTGCTCGCCCGCTTCTCTTTCGGTGTACGTCACGTTCCAGCCTTGCACCGACGATTTCGGTCGGCACAGTGTGCTTGCGGGCTCAGAGTGTGGTAAGAATCCTCTTGTTCGGATTGAGCAGCGAATTCGTCCTCTTCCTCTAGTTGGGGCTCTAGCGCAGGTTAATCCAACGAGTGGCTCCTTTGCAGGAGGAGCTGTGTGATGAGCTCCGAATACTGCTCCGGAACAGGGATTACATCATACGGTGAAGGGATGAACTTGCGTCCCCCTCTGTAAAAGAGTTCGAACTGCCTCTTTACCTCCATTACGGCTCGGTCTACAGCCAGGCCAGCTTGTATCTTAATGCATATGAAATTGTACTGATCCTGGGTTATAATGTTGGAGGCCGAGTCTCTCCCTTGCAACCTTAGGGACCAGCGGGGCCCTGCAGTGGGTTGTACTCCCGGGTATTCCGTGACAGGCTGTTGGACAGCCATGGTGCCCACGACGTCGATTACTTGAGCTATTGCAGCAGTGGTGTTCACGGGGTTCATGATGAATTGTTAAGGGTATGACACAGGGTAGAGGAGTGAAATTAGTGTACTTGGTACAGCATAAACTAGGTGAAAAAGTGCAGCGTATACGCTTCACGTTCAGCGTATAGCGTCAGCATAGACAGCGTATACAGCTTCAGGGTGTAGCGTAAAATAGGATAGAGCGTAAAATTGAGTACAACATAAAACAGGGCACAACATAAAATAAGGCACAGCGTAAAACAGAGTACAGTGTAAAATAAGGCACAGCGTAAAACAGAGTACAGCGTAAAACGAGGCGCAGCGTAAAACAAGACAGCGTAGAGAATGCAGCGTATGGTTTTTTGGTTAAGTTTTAATAGGGACAGTGTAAACACTGAATAGCGTAGATGCTGGACAGTTTCCAGGCTGAGTTTTTAGACCATGCTACGTAGATGTTGGGAGGGTTTCAGCAGGAAGCAGCGTGTGGTTGGCAGCGTATACGCTCAACAGCGTAGACGTTGGGAAGTTTGCAAGTAAGGTTTTTTAGAAGGCCCTCCTTCTAGCGCCAATTTCTGTACAGCCTGAAATCGTGGGCCTCCAGCTGGAAGGAAACAGAGACCGTGGGATTGTAGGGCGTGCACAGAAGACCCTACCTTCGCCTTAGGGCGAGCTAGAATGCATGAAGGTAGAGTACCTTGGGTGGTCCGCACGCGGATCAGACAAGGATTTCCCCGAACATGTACTGAAGTGCTACACGCTGGGTTATGCGTAAACGGCGTAACGAGCTTAAATGAGAGCGTAAACAGCATAACAGATGCGAACGGGGCGTAAATGTAAAAGAGCGTAAACAGAAACACATGTAAGAAATTAGTGTAAAATATAAACAATGGTATTACAAAGTGAAAGTACAGTGCACCGGTCTAACGCAGTTGTGATGGAACACAAGGCGGACGAAAAGCCCTGGTGGATGCAGGGATGACTCGGCTAGTTCGCACGGTAGGCGGAGCATAGAGACACTGTGCACGGCGTACAGCGCTTTCTAGCATAAGAGGGTTTTACCTCTGGTGCACAACGGAATTACTCCTGGGTATGCTCTAGGATTTTTGCCAACTCCCTTATGCAAGTGGAAAAGTGGGGTTTTTTATACCGGTTGTTACGCTAGACTCAGGTTGGGCGACACGTGGACATTGACCGGGTGCAAAAAGGGCATAAGATTTACAAGTGTACAACATATTACATCTGCTGAGCGTATACGCTAGGCGTATACGCTGTATCAGGTGGGCGTAGACTCTGGGCGTATATGCTGGATACGCTGGGTGTATACGCTGTATCTGGTGGGCATAGACTCTAGATGTATATGCTGGATATGCTGGGTGTAGATGCTGTGGAAGCTGGGCGTACACGCTAAGCGTATATGCCGACAATGGCTGGGCGTATACGCCGGGCGTATACGCTGATGGTTGTCGACTTGCTTCAATTCTTGCTCTTTGGTGCTGTCTTCATTCTGTCTTTGGAGACTCCATGTCGGGCGTAAACATTTGCCGTACCCGCCGAGCGTACATGTGAAGTGTACGTCAAGCGTGTAAGTTGGATGTCTACGCTGGGCGTATACGCTGTTGATGTCGGGCGTATACGTTGGGCGCATACGCTGGTACTGCATACTTAGTGCCAATTAAGCATTTTGATCCACAAAGTTGCAATGTGCGACACCAAGTGTAGCCGTGGTTATCCGTGGATCCTAGGGACCTGCTTCTTGTCGGACAAGTATCAAGCTCGAAATTTTTGTGGTGTTTCACTTACGAATCGAAATCCATGGTAGGAAATCCATCCAAAAACCCTTGTTTCTATGGGGTGGATTCCACTAAAGAACACTCTACTGCTATATGCAAATGGAGGCATCTAAAAGATTCATGGCTCCCACTACTAACTGAGAAACACTAGTCACATAAATATTATTATTTTATTCCAACAATCAAAATATTTTCAAAATTGCCAAAAATCCATTATAACCAAAATTCCATAAAATTCTAACAAAATCTTATTTATGTCATGAGCAGATCCCAAATATTCATAAAATATCCAATGGCAAGTTTGAAAAAATTTTCACAATTTCAAAATTTTATCAAAAGATAGAAAAAGATATTGATAAGATTAAAATATTCTTTTTTATAAAAATAGGCCTAAAATGATAAAAATCTAGTAGAATCTTGGCATAATAATCAAAATGGTAGAAGAATAGTAGAAGATTAGAGAGCAAAGAGGAGGAAAAGAAAATCCACAAAAATATAGGAGAACTTCATATAAATAAACATAAAATAATCTCTCTTACTTGTGCTAGCAGAGCTTCCAAAATGTTCTTAGCATCTTTCTTATCTATAGGGTACTACCTCAACAAAGCTAATTTATGCAATATTTAATTATAGTTAAAAATAAAATCCAAATCCTAGTTTAATGACAAAAAATGACAAGGGATATGACATGGGTAAAGTTAGGGTTCAAAATTGCTCCATGCATAAAGTATTATATAATCATGTGTGCATAATGAAAATAAAAGATGCATAAGTAGATGTGCCTAATCAAGCATAAATGTACGTAAAGAAATAAATATGCATAGAAAAAAGTTTCTAAAGGAATGATAATTAACCAAAAAAACTTCTTGGGGCAATTAGATTTCAACATTTAATCATAAAATATATAGTAGATCTATGACTAAGCTCCAACAATAGTAAAATATAGGATAAAAAGCTTTAACAAATACCTTAGTAAGAAAATTATATTTACTTATGTAGGAAACTAATAACAACGACAACTATAATAATAACAATAAGCTAACCTATTGAAAACATCTTACAACATTAAAGAATTAACCATATGTATTAAATTAAATAATTAAACTTATGCAAATTTTTGGACTGTGATGATGGTAAGAATACCAATTTGCATAGACCAACAAACTTAAACTTATATTGCTCTTTCCATTACCTATGCTTCTCATCATTTGTTTCTTTTCTTTTCCTTTCCTTTCCTTTTCTTTTCTTTTTATTTTCTTTTCTATTATTTTTTTTATTTTTATTTTCATTCATTTTATCTTTTCTTTCATAAGAAGAGGGTTTTCGAATGATACATGAGAGTTTGTCTGGATGGTAGGAATACCAATTTGAATGGACCTATAAGCTTGAAGTTATACTACTCTCCCCATTATCTTCTCTTCTCACCATCATGATTTTATTAATTTTCTTTTCTTTTCTTTTATTACCTTTTTTAATATTTTTCTTTTCTTATTTTTTTCAAGAGATTAGAATTTTTGAATTGTGCATGGAAATCACCACTTGAAGTCAACTTGCAAAAACATGAGAATTCATCCTTCATTGTGTGGCATACATAGGTCCATGAAATGATGAACCTCTTATACCTAATATGGTCAATCATGACAACACATGCACCTTGATCTAATCACACTAATCAAACCCATTCATTTGACATAAGAGTCCTCAATGACATACCCTTTCCTTGCTAGTCACCAAGCACTCTTCTAGGATTCTAGAGCTCACATTCAAAGGTATGGATCCATCACCTTCTCATGGTTCTAGTATCATTAGCTTCAATAGCTCATAGTATAAGTCCTATCTCCACACCAAATCTGATCCTAGTTCACTAGTAATTGATAGAGAAATACTAAGTGGATGAATTCTATTGTGTGGGATTCCATCGATCAAGGCTCCACTTTAGACTTGTTTAGCACTCTCACATAGTCATCACATATATAACTCACTCATCTACCATTGGCTTATTAACTAACCACTCATTAAGTACATTAATTGATTTCCCCACACACACAAAAACATACTTAAATAAAAAAATATCATAAATTTTTATCTTTCTGATAAGTGTCATCCTAGTTTTGACTAATGGGATATCATATGAAACACAATGCAATCCAATTGTAAGCTTCAAATACAATGTTGAGTGGATTGCCAAGAACACGCATTTATAATTTTACATTCAAGAAATATAAAAGAGATTATGATACATATTGTACAAATGGAAACTTGTGTTATCGAGTGAGAGATGGAGAAATTATTTATAATTCTATATTTTATAATTTTATGGATTTTATAATTATAATACACAAAATAAATATAAACACACATGCATCATGATTCCTCCTGGGAATAAGTGCAATTCTCATGTCACAATCTCTCTTTGGAATAGGTACAACACTCCATGTAAAATGCAATAAAATTGCTCTTAGTCACAACCTCAATGGCCCAACACCATGCAGTATAATTGTGATGTCCTTGGATAAGGAATGAATTATTTCAACTTTATTGAATGGAAATAATACTAATTAAATAAATATTTTTATCAGTTACAGCTAAAGGCATCAACAATGGAATAAAGAACAACCATGAGCTTTATTTATTGCAAAAGCACTAGAATTAAAATTGACCAAATGGTTCTAGGCTACATAAGCAAGGTAGCACTCTAACAAAGTCTAGTTGCACTAGTAAAAGCCATGACTCAAAACACATATGAAAACAATAAAACATACAACATACCTAGGGGAGAAAGAGATCTTCACATAAATTGAATACCATCATCCCTGATAAATATTCAAGTATGCTAATGATAAAATAACTAAGATGTGTAAACAAGCTCATCCCGAGTATTTCTAATTTCTACGAAATAACGAAGGAGGTTTCTCAATTCCTAGACATTAACAGATATTTTCCAACATAGCCTAATCCAATCTTAGTTACACGAGGTAAAACTAGACTTGACATGGGGTACATGAACACCCCTACACTGACACAGGAGATGCATTGATGTAGAAAAGTTAGTGTACCCCCTATACAAATCCCACTTTGTACCATGAATCCTAAATAAAAGCCAAAACTTAAGGGAATATTCTAGAAGAATCATAGGACATCTAAATGAAGCCAAAATTATTCTAAGAAGCTTAAAGTCATACACACACAATCTCAAAGTATGACACAAGGGATAAGGATACATCTCATAAGACCAAGAATCTTAACCAAAGATGCTAGACTACAAACATAGGGTACATGAAATACTTCCCATATTCAAGACTTATAATTATCATAAAAATTACCACTAGATACCTCCTTATTTTTTTATGACTAGATAAAGTTATTTTCATAGCTTTAAAACTTAAGATAGAAGGATTGGAACTAGACAACATAACAAGGTCAATGCAAAGTAGTTAAAAATATACAAATACTTTGACACAAGACACATTACAAAATTTCCATATTGAGAAGAGGGGCAAGGAATGATGACTAACAAGAACAATTTCCTAACATTCCTACAAGATGAAGATGCCTTAGGCTTGATGGAATGATCTTTGATAAGTCTTTTAATTTATATCTAGTTATTGCTTGTTGTGCATGTCCCTTACCTATAGTTCAAGAAGATGATCCTTTCACCTCTAAATCTTTCTTTTGATAGAGACTTCAAGTTTTGAATCGGATGGATGTTCTTCAAGTGGAATTGACTAGTGTTATCTTTATAGATCTTAGGAGTGCACTATCCTAAACATGTTAGACTGCAACAATATTAAAAATTAGGTGAAATATTTAGGCATTAAGCCACCATTGAAAAAATTATTTAAGAGAACAAAAAGAAGTATAGTTCCCAAAGAAAACATAAAGAAGAAAATCATAGTTTAATGTTAAACATCTACATAGGTATGATGAATAACATAGAATTGAAAAATGCATATCCAGCTAGATTTCTCCTCCATGAATGAATTATCAAACAACAACCTTGGATAATACTAAATGCACATACTAAAGAACATAAGCATAACAATTAAAGATACAAATGTAGGAATCAATAAAATAAAAGATTCTAAAATGTATGATACTATCAACCAAATAAATTGAGCTATGCAAGATCATGAAGTATAATTCAATTAGACATTTAATCTAAAATCAAAATGTGTGGGTAAAAAACAAAAGTAGAATAAGATAGTTCTAGTTAAACCATTAGGCTCATCAAGTTGCAACCACACATGCATAAGACCAATGAAGGATCTTATGTTGTGCAACCATCATCATCCTACGAGTTAACCTTGAGCTTGTTCATTCAAAATTTTAAGCCACTAAGAATTCACAAGTGGGTCCTCCCTATACTAGGCACTTGCTTTTCTTTCCCTTGTCAAACTATTGATGGAACACCCATGGATTCCCAACAATCAATGAGACATCATATCAAACACGAATCCATCATCTTCGATGACCAAATCTCATCCTCCACTTCACCTAATTAACTTCCTATGAAACACAACAATGCACACAATGGAAAGAAATAGATGGAGAATGAAAGATGGAAAAAAGAAAGAAAATGTGAGAGTACAACATCATTGGATCCCTAGCCAACCATTCAATTAGCTCATGGAAGCATAAGAGCACATCCTACATCTTATGAGAGATCCACCACTACATCCCTTCACCACTACTTATCCACATGGTGGGGATAGACCTTCAAGTATTCCTTCCAAGTGAAAGATTACACCTACCTCTACTAGTGCCATCTAGCCTTGATTATTTCATGGTTCAAACATTGGTGAAATCAAACCAAGGCAACATGTTATAGAATATCCAAAAGTCAAGATTCCAATTTTATTTTTCTCGATTCATGCATGTATGCATAACAAGCTTCCTAAATTTTGCTTGACCAAAAACCTCCTATTGATCCCCCTAGCTATGTTAACTTATCCCAATTTCAATAGTACTTATAATGTCAAGACCAAGAAATGATGGACATGATTATGGTTTGGGTCAATGATTATAGATATTGAATCTTAAAAGAATATGGATTTAGGAATAAGGTGAGAGTAGAAATTAATATTACCAAAGTTCATTAAGAGAGAGACTTCTGGGCAATCATGGCCATGGGTAGGGATGGACCAAGATATTTTCTTAAGTTATTACATTTGGAATTCAAGTGATCTAGGAAATGAGTTAAACATGAAAAATACTTACATGGGTATTAGTTCAAATGCTCATTTTGGTCTTAACTATGCAATCATAAGATCATTCTACAATGGTAAAAGTACTAATTTATGTAGGTTGATAATCTCATAGTTACATTACTCTTCCCATCACTTCTTATTCTTATCATTTTTATATTATTATTTTTCTTTTCTTTCTTATATTGATTTCATTTTTCATATTTTCATTTCATTCATCATGTTTTTTTCCTTTCTTTTATTTTCATAAGAAGAGGATTTTTTATGATGCATTAAAGTCATGGAAATGATTGGAATTTTGAATCACCACCTAGAGTCTTCAACATTCATGAATATTAGGATTCATTGCTCATCACATGACATGCACAAGTTCATAAGATCACAAATCTCTTCTAACCATCATGACCAGAAAGGGCAACATGTGCACCTAGATTCAATTATATTGATTAGATTCATTTAGTAATCATAAGGATCCTCAATTGCACACCCTTTTCTTACTAGTGACTAATCACTCTTCTATGATCCTAAAGCTCATACCTTAAGGTGTGGACCCCCTACCTCCTCATGGTTCTAATGGCATTAGCTTCAATAGCTCATACTATAAGTCCAAGATCCCCACTAACTTTAAGCTTTGTTCATCAATAATGGATAGAGGAAAATATGGATTGATGAATTTCGTTGCATGGACATTCCATCAATTATGATTCTACTTTGAACCCATTTGGCACTCTTGCATCATCACTGCATTTATAACTTATCCATACATGATTGGCTTATTGGGTGAGCATTCATAAATTGCATTAATTGATTTTCCCACATACACATACAAACACACTTAACAAAAAGAAAATATAGTGCATGATCAATCATTCAACACATAACAAAATAGTGAAAAGAAAGGAAAATTATACATTGCATGGAGGATTTCTCTTACACAAATAATTCATGTCTATCACCTAATAGACCTCTGAGTGTAAAATAAAAGATTAATTATTTTGTACTCTTAGAGGATAAAGATATTCTTTATAGTACTTCAGGTATTGCTTGTTGATCAATAAACTTTTATCTAGCTTATCTAGATTGTAGATGTTTCTAGATTATCAATATGTCTTATGCCAGACTAGTAACTGGTGTGGATAATGTATGATCCTTTTCATTGAAATTAAAAATTTTCCAAATGGGCCAAGTATAACAAATTAACATATAGGACCTTATCACTAGATTTGAAATCAAACTCTCTTATGTGAACATCCTAGTAAGCCTTTATGTAGAAATGTTCTAACTTATTTTACATCAAGGTGATTTTCCAATTCTCATCAAAAAGATTAAGGTTGATCAACCTCTCTTACGTTTCAAAATCTAAGGTCATATCAAAATCCACAACACTATCCAAGGTTTTCATTTCAAGATCAATAGGCAATTATGGAACCTATTTATACACCAACTTAAATAGTGTCTAATCAACAAGATTCTTCCATATCATTCAATAAACCCAAAAATCATCATTAAGTTTATTAGATCAATCTCCTTTATACCTACTAACCATTTTTCTAAGTATTCTAAAAATTTCATGGTTAGTAACTTTCACCTTGCCATTAGCCTATAGGTGATTAGAAAATTTTAATTTATGATTAACCCCACAACATTCCAGTAAATTCTTAAAAACCATACCATTAAAGTACATATCATTATCAAAGATCAAGATTCAAGGAATACCAAATCTATGAAGCACATTATTCTAAAGGAAGTTCTCTGCAATGGTAGATGAATAGTCCTTAACTATAGTAGCTTCCGTCCACTTTGTACAATATTCTACATACATGATGATGTATGCTTTGTCATTAGAGGCTGGAGTGATGGGGTTGATAAAGATAGTTTCCTACATGTTAAAGGGCTCCAATTGTTGGATTCTCTGGTTTCTCCATACATGAATATGCACCTTCCTCATGTTGGCACTTGTTACAGTAATGCATAAACTACTAAGCATCACAAAACATGATAAGTGAAAAACAACCTATGAGTAGTAGCTTTATCATAGTCCTCCTTTTAGCATAGTTCACACTTCATACACCATGTTACATGTGAGCCAAGATGGTACCCTGGCTTTCTTTTAGAACATACCACCTTATCAGACCATCAAGGCATCTCCTGTAAAGATGCTCTTTAACAACTAAGTAAGGCTTTACCTAGTGCTGGAATCATTAGATCTTTCTTTTATTCCACTAAGGAGGAATCGTCTTGGCCATTAGGTAATTGAGAATGTTCACAGACCACCAACATTCATGTTTGTTCTTTGAGTTGAATATGATCTTACGAATATGGTCAATTGGAAATTCATCGAAAAGAACACCATCTCCTTTGTTTCCAATTCACAACTACAATAGATTATCTACTACCACATTTTTTTGCTCAGTTACAATCAATCATGTAGAGATCAAATTCCTACAAAACAATGAGCCATCAAATCACATGAGGATTGACATTCAATGTTTTCATGAGAAACTGGATGGTACTATAATTACTATGGATTGATATTTTTTTCCTGAACAACATAATGCCTAAACTTTTGTAGTGCAAAAATAATGGTCATCAACTCCTTTTCAATGATGGTGTAATTTAATTAAGGCCCTACAATGCTTCAACTAGTATATTAGATGTAGTATAGCCTCTTCTTCTCATAAAAGTGCATCATAATAACATCCAATTCAAAGTTAAAAGCATCTATCATTATATAGAAGAGTTGAGCCTAGTTAGGACTCTACAATACTAGAGATTGGATTAGCATTTTCTTCATATCTTGGAAGGTATTTTTACATTCCTTGCTCCATGAGAATGTAACATCTTCCTTTGTAAGCTCAAATAAAGGCCTAGCTATTCTAGAATAATCTATAATAAATCTAAAATAATAGCTTGTATGGCCAAGGAAAGATCACACTTCTTTGAACATCATGGAAATTTGCATCATGTTTTTGGTGGTGGAGATCTTGTTACGATATATCTCAATCTCGTTTTTCAAAACATTTTGATGAATAGAAATTTCCTTAGGCATCATTAATTCATTTTTATTTGAATTCAAATTTAAGTTCATCTAGTAGTAATAACAATGAATAGCATTAAGCCAATTCCACGCTTCTTAAAATATTTTTCGATTAGTGAAAATGTAATGCATGAAGATTTTCATGTTATTTCCAATGTAATATTGGAACACATACATCACCAGTTGTTGGAATGTGGCTAGTACAATGCATAATCCAAAAAGCATGTGCTTGAAGGCACAGGTTCACCACAACTAGATGAAAGTAGTTTTTACTTGATCCTCTAGTACAATGTTGATCTAATTGTAACAACAGTACTCATCAAGGACTCTATAGTATTCCTAGCTAGAGATATTTTCCAATACCTAGTTCACAAATAGTAATGGGAAATGCTCATTGGAGATGGCAACATTCAACAACCTATATTCAACACAAACCCTCCATTCATTGTATTTCTTTGGTGCAACTACAGTTGGACTGACCCACTCATTGTTAAAAATAGGTGCAATGAAACCATCTCATAGGATATGGATGATTTTTTTTTCACCACATCTTGCATATTAGGATTAAGTCTTCATTGAAGTATCTATCATGGCGTGATGCTCAAGTTCATATATATGTGTTATTGACAAATAAAGGAGTTAATTCCCATAATCTCATCATGAGACTAGACAAATGTTTTTCTCCACTTTACATCTACTTTTTTTAGGTCAATCTTTTGAATGATTATTAGAGTGTAATTGATAATTTTAGATGATCATCAATGAGGAATAGATACTATAAGACTTCTTGAGTTTTAGCGATGATGGGAAAACATTTTAGAACAAATCAAGAGTGTCCTAAAATTGATTTTACTGCATCATTACAATAGCCTTCTTTATGTTCTCTACTTTTGAATCAAATGATTCAATATTGGATAAGACAAAAAAATTGATTGATGTTTCAAAGGTCTTATTTTGGGCTTCATGAACTAGACGTTCTTCAAGGTAATTAACATCTCTAATAATAGAAATACATTTTGTGACATAGTAGTTGCAACCATAATTACCACATTACTTTGAAGGATTACATGAGATTTTCTTATAATGTATTTTTTTAGTAGTATCTTTCTTGCTGATTTTAAGGTGAAGATTTTGGAAGACTAACCTAGCATCAATGATTCTTAACCAAGTTCTTCCCATAATAACAGGAAAGTTGTCTCCCACATTGTCCTCTAATTTAATAATCAAGAAGTCTATAGGGTATGATCATCTTTCCAATGTTATTCTTACATTATTTAACTATCTCATAGGATATGTGAAGAATTAGTCTTCTAGCTCCAACATGATGTTAGTACTCTTTAGAGGAGAGAGCCCCTAATCAAGGTACTACTACAATAAAATGATGTTGACTCATGAACCAAAGTCACAAAGAGCTAGGCAATGACCTTTCTCACTAATCTAAATCTCTACCATGGAATTCTTAGGAGCTAATTTCTTTTCCAATAGATGATCTTCTTTTACCACCCATGTGATTGCCTTGTACATGGTAATGGTTACAAAATGACTACCATTAGATGCCATCATGTTTGACTTGTCAAATACTATGAAAAAACGTCCCCTTAAAGTGGATTTTTCATTTTGACAGTGTTTAAGAAATGGTATTGGGACCTTCTTAATGTGGACTTTTGTCTTGACTATAGTGTTATCCTCTTCATAAGATGAAGAGAATAGAGTTAACCCAATTCCATGACACTCATGTCTAGGCTTATGATAAAATTTTCTACCATGGGATATCAAATTAACCCTCATAACCAAATCAATAAAAGATTGGTAATATTTTTCCATTGCATACATAGAAGTAGGATCAACACCATAGGCAACATCACAAAATTTGATTTACCTAAGTTGTGGTACCCTACATGGGACTAATAAGCAGAAGTTGATGCTAATATTATTGGGGATCTTACTAAGCAAGATTTTTTAATGCAAGCTAGCATTGCTAAGGTGTTGTCCATGAAAGTAAATAAGTACCTATCTAGATACATTAAGAGTATGGATCAAAAGAAAACATCATTTGTTCCTGCATTAAGGTTGGGAAATTCCATGAAATAGCATTCCAAGGATTTGAAATTTTTCATTGCTAGTACTAATACATGGCATGGATTACAAGTACATATCTTTAGAATAGTATACTTGGCCAAGGTAGGGATTCCTCCTTGTTTTCCTCTTAACAAACTTGGGATTCCAAGGCATCCTAACTTGTTCCATTTTACTAATCATATGACCCATGACTAGGCATTACTTAAAATCATGAGGATCTATGCAACTCGTAGGAATCCTCATCATTAGAAGATTAGGAAGCATCATCTAAATCTTTCCTTATGCTCTTAGAGTAAGATATTTTTCTTACCCTTTCCATTATACTTATTTCCAATTCGAGGTAGTACAATCACTATAACTATAGCTTTAAGCATTCTATCATCCATGTCCTTAAGGTTACCTATCATCTTCTTACACATCACATCCCAAACTTGATCCACCTAGTGGACCAAGGCTATCAAGGTCTTATTGGATCTAACTTGATCTTGTGCCAAGACCTCAATAGTAATAGAAGATTCAATTGTACCTTTGATAATTTTGAACTTCTTTCTATGCATGACATTGTAATTATGCTTCTCATATGATTATTATTTCCTCCATTCACCTTTTATGCTAGCTATGATGTCAACGAGTGCTTTGATTTGGGTCATAAAATTTTTATGTACCTAGCCTATTAAGTACATATCCACTAGGATTCTTGTTTCCTACCACATGCATCAATTATTCTTATTGGCTAAAACCATAGTTTAGACAACAATGAGCTATTTTCATGTATCTCTTCATGGTACTGTCTAGTGGGTTCCCTTCCTCCATTTGGTCATCTTCTTCTTAATATTTCAAATGTAGACATAAATTTAAAAAATTTTTATAAATTTTTATTCATATCTACCCATCCTTGAATTGATTTAGATGGTAAGAACTTAGACCAAGTTTCTACTTGCTTAATGAAGATGTGGGAAAAAACTAAAACTTCTACCAATCATTAATGATCCCTTGTATATAGCAAGCATCATCAAACACCTATACATTGAGTTAGAAATAATCATGGGTAAACCCTTTATATGTTGGAACATCAACCATGTTGATTTATTTAATCCTATTTTTATGAACATGCTTCCACTAAATGAATATAGCTTCATTAAGCTCATGATAATCACCCTAATCAAAAAAGGGAACATCAACATCACTGGATGATCCTGATAAGTAAAGATGTTGGAACATGAGAAAGAGAGCATCCTCATGGGTTCTAGCTACATTTGAATTAATGATTTCTGATCATGAGCCTTCATGATGAATTGATCCTTTGCTCTTAATATTGACTTTTTTGTCTTCCTTCTCATCTAAGTGGTCATATGAAAAGCTATGGTGAGCCTCCTCTTTTATCATCTAGTCTTGGAGCTCTTATCTTTATTCGGATTTGTAGTCACTGTACAGTAGATTTAAAGCCATGTAGAATGAATCAAACTCTTGTAGACCAAGATTGATCAAGGCCTCTTTAAGATCTCCTAGAATAGCTGTAGTCAGTTCCTTTGAGAACCATCCATGAGCATCATGCCATCTCTATTGATTTTTTAGAGTAGAAGATAATAATTTTTTATTTTTATGATATATTATAAGTTTATTTTAATAAAATATAGGAAATTTATATATTTATGAGAAGTTATAATGTTATTTTGTGCCCAATCCATATATATATTTAATTTTTTAAGTTTGTTTACCACTGGGGCTATATTGTATTATTTTAAGCAAAACTTGTTCCACTTGTTACATATATATATCCAAGGCATCTCTTGAAAATTAGTATCATTAAATCATCAACATAATTTTAGAAAGAATTTAACTATTTCATCATCAATTCATCAATTCATCGACATCGTTCATCATTATTTACTCAATCTTGGAAGTTGAATAGTCAAAAATAGGGACATTCACTATTTCAATTATACCTCAGTCATTTCATAGCATATTTTAGTAATTTCATATTTATTAGAAAGCTAGAATAGGTGTGAAACACNTATACATGTAGCTAAAATTCCAATTTAATATCTATTATGATTTCGGAGAAATTATAAACATAATCTAGCAAATTTTCTAAATTTTGAATTTTTAATAGAAAGAGTTATGGTCAATGATTAGATCATATCATACAACAATTTGATCTAATATTAGATTTATTTGAAATCTAATATCTATGAAAAGGTTCAGTGAAAATGTTACCATCAGAAACTTAACAATTTTTTAGTTATTACCTTTCAAGGTTGCACTACCAAAATTATTGTAATTTTTAATAAATTCAAAAAGAACATAATATAACCTATGCTTCTATATATCTTTTTGTAGTACTTATTTTTACCAAATTGAATCAAACTTCTTAATATTTTTAAAAATATATTTTTTATTTACTAATTATTTGTGAAATCAAGATAACTAAGCAATTCTTTTACTACCTGAAATTCCTTCAATCTCCGTTACTTGTCCTAGTGATAGGTCAAGACAACTAGTAGTAGGTTTAGATTATTAGAGTGTTCAAAAGCAAAAAAAATTATTTCTCATTTTAGAACATTTTTGAAGATCTTTGGTGAGCTCTTAGCATTATCTTGTATCTCTTTTACATTCAAAACCTACACACAACACTAAGGAACATTTACATGATTTGAATAAATATTAAAATCAAGAATGTACAAGTATTTCCAAGTAATTCATCAAAGCCTTCCTTAGTAATCATGCCAACAATAGGATTTCTACCAATTTTAACCAATGAGATTTATCATATGGAGCATAGTGCAATCTTGTTTTAAGCTTCAAAGATGATGTTAAGTGAATTGCCAAGAACATGTATTTATATCATTATGTTCAAGAATATAAAAGAGATTATAATACATATCACACAAATGAAAACCCATGTTGTCATGATGAAAGATAGAGAAATTATTTATAATTTTAAGATTTATAATTTTTATTCATTTTACAATTATCATAAATAAAATAAATATAAACACACATGCATCATGATCCCTCTTAGGAACAGGTGGAATACCACATGTAAAATGTAATAAAATGGCTCTTAGTCATAACCTCAATAGTCCAACACCATGTTGTATGGTTATGACCTCCTTGGATAAGGAATGAATTACATAGCTTAATTAAATAGAAATTAGATTAATTAAATAAATAATTTTTTATTATTTCATGCATCAACGATGGAATAAGAAAAAATCATAAGCTAATCTTGCTAATCTTGATGTAGTCTTGGTCTATTAAAATGAACATAACCTTCACTTAGATCCCAAAAAGTGTATCTTTAGTATAAAAACAAGAAACATGCTAGGATTCTTAGTTTCAACCAATGGTATCATGGTAGACCCCGACAAAGTCAAGACAGTCATGAACCCTCCATCACCCAAGTGACTTAATCATATGTGCATCTTATAATGTAGACTATAATCCATTCATTGTTTCATATGTAACCTTACAGATCAATTTCATCCTCTTTCTCATCTCCTTAATAAATCTACAACTTTTAACTATGACTCAAAGTGTTACAATGTTTTTGATGCAATCAAGCATACTCTTACTAACCTTACAATCCTTCATCCTCCTTACTCTGACCTTCCTTTCTACTTTTATCTCTCTAAGTCTAATCATTCCATTGTAGTCATGCTTTGCCAATGGTGTGAAGATGGTTTGTATCTTCCTATCTATTATATTTTTCATTCCTTTTCTGACTATGAAACATGATATACCATTATGGAAAAATCTTGATTAGGCCTTGTCTTTGCCCTTATGGGAACACTATCTACTCAGGGCAAAAGTTCATATGATTTGCCAAGATAATGTCTTACGATCTATTACTAACACTTCTATGACAACAATCACATGGCAAAATGGAAAAAACTACTCACCAAGTTTGATGTATCCTATCTTGCTCAATACTCCACTAAATGCCAAGCCATAGTGGATCTCCTTAAATAAACCCCATTATCTAAGGAATTTGAGGTAACCATTCAACCTTCCCCTGAGGAACCGAGTGAACAAAGACAGCTCTTTTCTTGACTACAACATTGACACATGAGGATTTTGATTTGCACATTTATTTTAATGGTGCTCTTACAACTCAAGGTTCTAGTATGGCTTGTATGCTTCATTAAAAAGGTATGGATCTTATTTTTTAAAACTTATAAATTTGATTTTCCATGCACCAATAATGTAGCCAAATATAAGGATCTAAATCAAGGATTTTTCTTAGTAATCCAACTAGATATTAAAAGGCTTTAAGCCTATAGTGATTCTTAACTAGTTATACATCAAATAAATATGAAATATGTTTGCAAGGCTAAACATGTTTAGCCTTATCTAGACTTAGCTAAAGATTTAATTTCTCAACTTGAGAAATGTTTGCTCACACATATCCATAGCTTGGAAAACATGTTTTCTAACATGCTATCTACCTTTGATCTCATTGCTGATCAAGTTTGCCTAAAAAGAATTTATCTCACTCAACATAAGATACAACCATCTCTCACAGATACACAATACATTAGCTTAGTTAACTTAGAAGAATATGAAAAATACCAAGTTATTGGACAATGCTTGTAAACTAGAGAAACTCCTAAAAATCTATCTTATCTCAAAAGGATGTTCTTCATAAAAGTTTGTAAGAATTTTTGTACTATAGATCCCAATATTTTATTTTTTATTTCCACATCAAATATTCTTCTACATTATCTAAGTTGTGATGAAATGAAAAATGTTTTAGAATAGATTCATTCGAGTGTATGTGATGGTCACTCAGGCTCATGATCTCTCAGAGCTCATATTATTTCATTAGGTTACTAATGGCTCATAATGTCTAGGTACATGCATATGATAGTTAAAATTTATGATTCTTGTCAACAACATGCTCCGCTTACTTACATACCATTGCAAGAGCTTAGACCTTTGGAAATCATATGGCCCTTCTAGAAATGGGGGTTATATCTCATAGGTTATCAGTCTTCCATCTTCCACTAGTCAGCAACTCATCTTAACAAATATGGAGTATTTCAATAAGTGAGTTGAATTCATTCCCTTAAAATATGTAACTTTTAAGTACATCTATCATTTCATTTTGGATCATATAATCATCTACTTCAATATTCCCCTCCACATTGTCATTGATAATGAACCTTAATTTAAGAGTAAAGATTTTGTCAACTTCTATAAGCAATACCAAACCATCCAATCATTAATATCCACATATTATTCTCAATCCAATCGTTAAGCCAAGTCAACCAATAAGTCCCTCATCTGTTTGCTTAAAACCATGGTTGATAAGTCCCAATGAAATTGGTATACCTGGTATCTCATGCTCTTTTTTCCTATCAAGCAATCTTCCAAACTACAACTAGCCAAACCCCTTTCATGCTTACCTATGAGTTAGAAGCAGTGTCACTATTGGAGCTAGATGTGTCTCCTCTTTACCTCCCTTTGAATAATTAAATGTCAAACTAGGAAAATCACAAGATTCATAGTGTTAAACTCAATATCCTTGAAGAGAACTATAAGGAAGTAGCAATCAATATTCAGAATCATCAAGAATCCATGTGCCATTGCAATGACATTCATGTCAAACTAAGGAAAATCAAAGAATGTAGTCTTACCCTAAGACATTTTCCTAATGCCAAAACAACCGAATTCTCTCTAAACTAATAAGATCACTTCAAGGTCCTTAAAAATATAGGTAGCATACTACTTGGTAGATTCAAATAAGAATCAATACCTAGATCCTATGAATAGGGCATACCTCAAAAGGTACTACATTTGAGGTAAAAAAGTTTAAAAAATAAAAAAATTATAAATCATTATCAAGTTTTCTCTAAACCTTTATCCCACTGTATTTATGTTTTTTTAAAATAGCTTTTGATTTTTTTCCTATCTTTCTTTTCATCCTCCCTCTCTCTCTCTCTCTCTCTCTCTCTCTCTCTCTCTCTCTTTTTTNTATCTCTCTCATGAAACTTTCTCTATTTTCCCAAACTCTACTTTTCCCATTTTACTAATATTTCTTCAAATCAAGTTGTCATGATGATAATTTTTATTGATAATCTACCTCATGTAGAGAGCAATGAGTGTTCTATCATTTTTTACTCGATGTGAGGGTGTGTTAAGTTAAGTGGGATAGGAAAATAATTTATCAATTTATAAGTATCAAAATCCATTAGAGTGTGGGATCTAGTTCGGCCCCACTTCTATGGCATAGCATCTTAACTTGGTATATAGATAATATTCCTCATTTCTTACCCAATTTCATTATTTTGTCAATTTCACAACTCTATCTTTCATCTCAACTCTATCATATCTTTCCATTCTTTCTCTAACTTCACTTCCTATGTCATTCCATTTCTCTCATCAACACATTAGTGAGAATTAAGCAATTCTATTCTATTATGGTGAGGATGTGTTAAGATCTTGATTAGAACATAATGTGAGCATCATTAATTGCTTTCCTTCAACCATCTTATATGTAGGAATTAACCATGTCCCCTTTCTGTGGCATAGCACTATCCTTAAGACTAGTGTATACATGATATCCTACCATTCTCCCTTTCTCCTACTCCTTTCTTCCCACTTTTCTCTTGCAAGTGTAGTGCTTTAGCATTTATTCTTTTCTTGATGAATCTCCCTTCAACACCTCAACATTATCCAACAAGAAGGGGCAATGTTGTATACACTTTTTCTTATTTCATAATCACCAAGAGTAAGTGTAGTTTCAACATTGTTTCATCTAAGTTTAAGCATCAAAATGGCCAAAAATAGGATTGTAAAATACATTTATAGCCTCTCGAGCCTTCTAGGGATCATTTCAACATATATTCTAGCATATGAGAAACACTTTTGATGATCCTAGAAAAGTTCAAGAATGAATATTTTTCTAAGTGTCAAAAGTAATGTCGATGCTAACATTGATGCAATGTTAGCTTCAACCTTGGACCACCCTACCTACATAACCTACACTAAAACTACTTCTCAACCTCTATTTCAAATGTTTAGGATCCTCAATAACTCATCTATGATAGTCTCAGTATGGTAGACATCCAATTTTGACATTTTGATGAGTTAATCCCAAAATCCTAGAAGAAAAATTTTTGTAAGTATGGAGATGATGCTAATGCTAATGCTAGCATTAGTACCTCCATCATTGTCATTGACATTAGCCTAGCACTTCCTAGCTACAAAAACCAGGATTCTTACTCCAATTTTGGCTTTTTGAATCCTCTGAAAACCAATCAACATCATTTCCAAGGTACCAAATGTTAATTTTAGCAAGTTTGGAGGTAGTCTTGAGGTTTAAGACTAAAAATTTTTCTAAGTATGATAGGTGATACTAACATTAGTGTTGGAATTAGCATCAGCATCAGCATCATCTTGCCTATGTCAACATCATCCCAGGTCTCCAAGCTTAGTACTCAAAAGCATTCATCATGTCCATGAGTTCCTTAGCATCTTGTAAGCATCATCGTAGCATAATTCAGTGGCAGTTTGGGCATCGAAGAGGATCTCAAGGACTTGGAATTATAGTTTAGGAAATATTGGAAAATATTTCTAAGTCCTTAGTGATATTGATGCTAATGCCAGTACTAGCATCACCTCCCAAACTTGCACCATCAAGTCTCCTAAGTCAAAGTTACCAAAAACAAACTTAGGGTTAACTACACTTAACTCCAAGGTTAAATTTGGAGAACCTAAGCCTATAAATATGGAATCAAAATCAAAATCTAGAGCTAGTTTCTTGATATTTACCGTACATTTTTAGATTTTAAGAGACCAAGAGCATGAGCATCTAACTTCTGCACATATTTCGTGTGCTTCATGGTCATCACAACTCTACTTGGTAGTCTGTGAGCTTAGTCTAGCATCAACATCAATTTGGAAATTCTCCTGTCACTACCTCAAAGTTAAAATTTTTCAACATCAACATCACTAGTTTCATAGTTAGAATTTTTTTAACTCCAACATCACTTGCTAGACACTTAGGTAAAACAACCTCGTTTTGGCTCCAAATCGATTATGGACCATACCTGAAGCTTCCCTACTCATATATTCATTATCCAAAGGTTCAAATTCAACACCAAAACTTCCACTTTACTCATAAATTGATCTTTTATTATCAATGCCCTCTCCCTTACATTTTCTACCAACACTTATAGTTTTTGCCCTTCATAGAAGGCAAACACTTTCTATTTATCTAATTAAGCATTTTATTACTTTGAGAAGAGAACTGAGACCCTTCCTCACATACGAAGTTCTCCATTTATGTCATTTCTATGCTCTTTCATCCACTTTTCCATAGTTAGATTTTATTTTAAATTGCTTGATAATTCATTTCTATACTTAGTTTTTGTTTACATTAATTAGGTTAGTCAAGTTATTTCTTAGACCCATTACTTCTCATCATTCATCCTATCGTTCCTAGCTCATTAGTGGTAGGCTAAGTCTACATTCAATTAAAAGTTCATGCCCCATCATGTCATAATCATTAACTCATCAAATATTTTATCAAATTAGAGATCACTTATGGCTATGAGTTAGATACTATACACCTCATTCATGGTGTATTCTTGCAAAGTTGCAAAAGAACAATTTTGTAAGAACAATGGTGAAACAAATTTTGAATGAAATCTAGATGAATATGAGGGCTCAAACACGACAACAAAGACTAGAAACATGCTCCACAACCTCTAAACATTTTGAGGTAGTCTTGAATTAATAAATAATCATCAAATCAACCTCTAATTTAACATATGTGTTCAAAGTACACAAAACATACATAAACGTCTTGAATCCTAACTCAATGACCTCAAATGCTTTTAAAAACTTAAAATAAGCATGACAAATGAATCCCATTAGCTAGAGAAGATTAGAACAAGCTCATGCAAAGAGATTTATGGGCTAAACCCCTTCAAAATAAGCATGAAACAAGAGAGAAATTACCTTGAATCTCAAATTTCGGAGTGAATCCCTTACAAAAGAGCATTAAACCACTTTTAAATTCTTCAACACTTTATTAGAAACATGACAAAACATGTGATTAAATTTAGAAACTTGAGAGAACATGAAATTTGAGCATGCATGTAAGAAACATGTGAGAATACATATAGTGAAAGCAACTATGAAAGAAGGACATGTGAGAGCTTGAGAGAAAAACCCATGGAGGGGGGATTCACTCCTTAAGATGTGAGAGCCATGCTGCAAGAATGCAAGAAAGGGGATGAAGCTAGAAGAGCTTCTCCAAGTACAATCACACTCAAAAATTGAAGAAAGAAAGAGCTTCTATTCATTTTATACTTACAATGAAAGGCAAGTTACAATGGGAGGGGTTCATCCCTCTTTATACTTTTGTATGGACTATTTTACCTCTTTGAGCATGAGCCACACATGAAGGCTCTTAGCTCCTTCTTGTTCTTTTTAGCAATTTGCTTAATCCCTAACCTTATAAGATCCTTTTTCTTCAAAGAAAGATACTTTTAACTCCTAATACATAAAAGTAAATAAACCAACATCAAAGTAAAGATTACCACTACTTCCTACTTTAGTCAACATCAAAGGAAATGGAGCTAAAGGTTTTAGGAGACCCACAATCACACTATTTCTAACACTTGTACACATTAACCACAAAGCAAAAAGGCATCTAATGATTGATAGTTGAAGAAGATACAAAGTCTAAAATATGCACAAAACTTGTGAAAAAACTTACTAGTTCCTATGTAGAGAAGATAAATGAAATGGAGAGATGTGATAAAAGGTCTTCCAAGCAAGATATACTCAAGAAGAAAATATTAATTAAGGAAAACTTGAGATTCTAGATGAGTCTATTCTAAAGCCCATCAAGTTGAAAACATTTTGAGAATCTCTAAAACATGTCTATATAGAGAATGGCAAACTAGTCATCATTAATGTCCAACTCACAGCAAATCAAAAAAGAAATGTGTTTAAGGTGATGAACAAATGACCAATAACTTTCAATTAATCATATGATGAAGTCACAAGGATTGATCTACATATATGCCAATATCACATCTACAAGGATTTATTGATCAATCTCAGTTGATTGCATCAATGTAGGTTGAACCCTAAGCTTAAGAAGATGATCACGCAAGAGATTGAAAAACTTCTCAAAGGTTCATCTATCCAATTGCAGAAAATGAGTGGATTAGCCTACTCATGATTGTGCCAAAAAGGATGGAAAGTGAAGGGTCTGTGCTGAATTTAAATTGTTGCACATGGCCACATACAAAGATAACTTCCCAGTTCTTTTTGTGGATAAAGTATAGGTACTACTACAAGATGCAAATATTACAATTTTTTATAGGATTACAATGGCTATAATTAGATTCAAATCACTTTAGAAAATCAAGTAAACACCACATTCGCAAGTCTATGAGGAACTGTTGCATATAGAAAGATGTCTTTTAGCCTATGTAATGCTCATGCAACATTTCAACATGTAGTGTTAAATATCTTTCAAAAGAAAATTGACAATGGAATGGAAGTCTTAATGGATGACTTCTCCACCTATGGATCTAACTGTAAGCAGGCATTGCACCAATTAAAACAACTCCTCAAACATTGCATGGAAACAAACTTAAAGTTAAACTAGCAAAAGAATCACTTAATGATCCAAGAGGGATATTGTTTTGAACCATAGAATTTTAGTATAAAGGATTAAGTTGGACCCTGAAAAAATCAAGGTGATCCAAGGGATTACATAAAGACTTCAAATAGTAACATATGTGAGGTCATTCTTTGGACATACAAGATTATGTTTACGTTTTATTGAGAATTTCTCAAAGATTATCAAGCCATTGGTTGAGGTAGCAAAGAGGGATGCACTGTTTACTTGGACTGATGAATGTGAACATGCACTTGAAATTCTGAAGCAGAAGCTTGTGAAGACTTCCATATTATGAGCATTAGATTAGTTCAAGCCTTTTTCACATTATAATAGATGCATTTAACTATGCACTAGAAGGCATTGTTAATTCAAATGGACAATTAGAAACATCCATATTACATTTATTAAGCCAACAGATGTATAATAAATGCACAACTAAACTAAATTACCATAGAAAAAGAATTGATGATGATGGTATATGCACTTTAGAAATTTAGACATTATGTGCTTTGATACCTAGTCTTTGTGCACACAAACCATAGTACAATCAAATTCCTAATGAACAAATCAACATTGAGTCCCTACATCATTTGATAACTAGTGATCCTATAGGAGTTCAACAATATAATGATAGATAATAAAGGAACAGAAGACATTATTGCAAATCATTTATCCCCATGCTGATGGGACCAAGAGACTTATGAAAAGCCTTTTTCGAATCAATTTCCAAATGAACTTTTGTTTGCAAAGTCTATTGTTGTTTCTTCTTCAACAACCACCCCTTGGTTCACTAATTATCTCACCTATCTAACAAAGCAAAAAGTTCCTCTTAAATGGGACAAGTGAAGGACATGATAATTCCTCCACCAAGCCAAATGTTACATGGAGATAGAAGGTAACCTCTGCAAACTTTGTGTAGATGGCTTGATGTGTTAATGTCTACCTAAGGAGGACCAACTATGTTTTCTTCAAGATGCCCATGATACATCATGTTGTGGTCACTATGCAAGCAAATGAACAACTATCAAAATTCTCATGGTTGGTTATTTTTTGTCAATGTTTTTCAAGGATGCACACAAGTTCTCTAAATCCTATGAGTGATGTTAATGAGATAACTACACGCTTCAAGCAATAACAATAGTGGATTTAACAACTAGAGTCTTTTAACATTTAGGGTATTAATTTCATGTGTCCCATCTCACCAATGTCAAATAGGAAAGCTTATATTATTGTTGTTATTGACTGCTATACAAAATGAATATAATTAAGTGCTATGAATAATTGTATCATACCCACAATTACAAAATTTTTTAAGTAGCACATTGTGAGTAGATTTGCCTAAGTCTCTTCTCTCTAACAACGATACCTATTTTATGGGCACTACCTTTAAGAAACTCATACAATTCTTGGTGGTTGAACATAAATTAATCACACTTTACTACCCCCAAGCAAATGGTCAAGTAGAAGTCATTATTTAAATTAATTGTAATGAAGTTCAATGGCTAGGGTTAAGAGCTATAAAGCACAAAAGTTAAACTCGACTTACTAGCAACTAGAGGCTTCATGAAATTCCTATGACACAAGTCCAGAAAGTTTCAAAGATTATCCTTTTCAAGGTATCAAGCTTCGTGTGTTGAATTAACTTTTCCACCCAAAGTAATAAAGTCTCTTCATTTGAAAAGTAAGGGATCTCTATTTAACATAGTGGCAAAAAGGAAATAGAGCCTCTTCTCTTGAAATGTGAAGGAATATCTCTATCCATCGTAATGACATAAGGATATAAAGTTGATCTCTTACAATAATAAAAATCCTTAACCAAAGTTAAAGAAATATCTTAAAGATGCATCTTAACTATACAAATATTCAACACATGTGATGAACTCTAGAAATATTGATATTAATATTATTGATACAAATCATTCAATAAGGCATTTCTTTCTTCGAATATGTAACTTGTAGTTTACAAGTTACAAATTTGATTCCAAGGGATACAATGAAACACATTCCAACCTGGGGGCATGATAAAAATAAATGTTTAGGCTATGACATTAAATAAACAACAATCTATAGAAAATCATCACCACAAATTGATTAATCTAAAATTTGTTTTTAGATCTTTACAAATATAATTAAATTTTAATATCGATTTATAAATAAAATATGAGAATTTTTAGCCAAAAACCAAATTAATACAAAAGCATCAAAATATGCTAAGATCATTAATTGCTATTAGATTAATTATCTTAACGTATGAAATATAGTAGGAAAAATATTTTTAAAAGAAGTGTCTTTAATATTTTGGTTTTCCATGCTAAAAAGATTATGGCTAGACTAGTTTCCTTTATTACTTTGTTGCCTATTTGGCCTATACTTTTAAAGCTCTTTTAAATGAAATTAATGTAACATGAGAAAATGGTAATGCAAAATTTTATTAGCTGTGAAATCAAAAGAGTACATCATATGACTAGGCAACCAAAAAAAATGAAAAAGGAAAAAGAAAAGCCTATGCTCTTCTTGGAAGAGGAATTCCAAATGAGCCTCACAAATACAAAAGTAAATCTACAAGAATTTTGTAGTAGATTTTTCATTTTGGTAAAGATATTAGTGTTTGAGTCTCCATAGATTATGAAAGAACACTAATAAGATGTTTATCTAAGTGAGAGCTGGAAAATAAATGAAGCTACTACAGAAAACCAAATATGTATGAACTTGCAATCAAAAAGAAAAACAAATGCATTGACCTTTTTTTTCCTTGTCATAAAAGAACCATTTGTGTTAGCCATAAAAGAACCATTTGTGTTAGCCAGAAATACCAACAACCTTTAAGAACAGTCAGTCAACACTTATTGCCTCTTTTTCATTAAAAGAATAGCTAAAAAAATTTTCTTCATTCCCTCCAAACATCTACCAAAGAAGCTACTTGTAGAGGAGAACGATCTATGCCTTAAAAACTAACCTTGAGTCATAAAGGAGGTCAGAACACGACATTTTTTTTACCCAAGACAGTTAAATTAGAACTTTATATCCAAAAGTAAGTATTCATGTGATACAAACTTTTAACCATCTGTAAAATAATGAGCTAGTCCCCTAAGTTAGAAGGGGCAAATGAAATAAGTTTTAACAATTAATTTACTAACCACCTACTCTCCTTGAACTAAAATTAATGATACCTTCTATCCCTGAACTAAAATTAATGTATAAATAAACATTAAAAAAAAAAAAACCGTCAGTCGTTGCCATCTATACCCAAATAGCCACTCCTAAGATCTTAAAAAGTCTAATACAATTTGCTGGATAAAACAAAAAGTTCCTTTCCTTTAATTTAGGTCATTCTAGAGACTATGGCAAAATATTGCAATCATGCTCTTATAATCATAACCATATCTATTAAGCTAACCAATAAGCGTTAAAACACACTCTAAACGTTGCTACAGGCTAAAACTTGTTACAATCAACGTTCTCTATTAACATTGAAAGATTGCAAAAACACATGTACCCACAAAACATACTTTATCATTTCTGGGTGAATATGTTTTCAGCCTTTATCTAATAAATCATAAAGTATACAACATCAGACATTATAAAATTGTAAAATGTCTGCTGAACTAATAGTTTTGATTAACGTTGATGAAAATGAACATTTAATAGTTTCAAATTCAGCTTAACTTCATTAACATGGTATATTAACCAACCATTATTTCGTCTAATATTTGGTGTGGTCTTACGTCTGATGCAATTGCACGCAATTTTCCAACCAGTAGACTTTAATCGTATATTAATATATATAGAACTAATTTACACATAATAATGCAGATATGAGAGACAATAATGAATTGCTGTGAAGCTTACATGAAGTTAACGTTTTGAAAAAAGCTTGAGGATCGATGTATAACTCTCAAAAAATTACATGCATGGGATTACCCATCTAATGCATCTGTTTTCATCACATCCCAAATATAGTACAGTTGAAAATCAACATTTTTCCAAAAAAATCAATTTTCACAAAAAAATACCTTATACAAAAGATTCTGTTGTATGTTATATTAACACATACCTCCTTACATGTACATGAGTCAATGCTCACGAGAAGAAACCATCACTGCCTCATGACTAACAACAAAAACATAGATTGCCTCACAGCAACATGAAGATTTGATTATATCAATCCTGTGACTTCCTAAGAAGTCATCTTTGCACACAGGAGTATTTGCTACTTGCGTATTTGCAAGCCTCCTACCGATGTGTTTTGTCCATTCGACTGCCTGCTTTGTTCCAAATAGGGACCTGTTGTAAGATCATCATGTGAAATCTCCCAGCTTTCACTCTTTTGAATCATACTAGGAGGCTTACTAGTTTCTCCACATTCTGAGTCTATACTTTTTCCTGATAGCGAATGTCCCATAAAGCTTGAAAAGGCATCTGCATAATGCTCATGGCTGTCTGAAGGAGCATCTTGGCGACTGACAAAATGATGCTGGAATGCTTCATTGGATTCTACTTCATCTGCCATTGTAGACGCTAACCCCATTTCAATGTCAGCACCAATTTTCGAACGAGAACCTTCTATAGAATACTCCTCTTCTGGATTTATAGAAGCATCTACCCTGTGTTCAGGTATTTCCTCTACTCTGGCACGCAAGTTTATATTTGAGGGTGGAATTTTTGTGCATAAAATTTCACAGAAATTATTCATTGCTCCTCGATTATAAGGGTTTGCTCTATTTTCAGACCTGTATCGAAAATTCTCATATGTAGTCTGCACATAGTACAATATTAAATGGTCATTATAGCATTGCAAACTAAAGAAAGGCCCAACCAAGTGTACACTTGAAAAAAATAAAGCAAAAACTAAGGATTTCAACGTCTAATCATTTTATCAACTCAACTATGACTTTTCAGCTGAGGATGAATGGCGTCAATTGAGAAAAGGGAGAGACAACTCCAGAATAACCGAGGAAAAGCCATTCGGTAGCTTGAAGATCTTTGTTTTGTTGTTAGTGCAATTACTCAACATAAAATGTTTTACAAAACTTATTCAGCCTTTACCGTGTAAGCAGCTTAAACACTTAAAACCAAAACAAGTTATGCGTTCCACACCATTCGAACACAGCCAATCAAACTCTTACATGACATTATGCCGGTGGAAACTATTCAAGTGAAGGAATTTTATTTCATCAGATTACTAGGAATAAAACGTAAAACAAAATCTAGAAGCATTCAATAAGTTGTATAGAAACTACGGACAAATGAAGGCTAACAAAGAAAGCCATCACTCAATTGTATATAGTGGATTTCCTTCAAGCAATATTTAGTTATCAAAATATAAAATAAACACATAAGCAAATTGTCATAAAACGTAACCCTGCTACAGCTCGCTAAAAAAAACAATTGCGGTTTCATCTCAGTGCATACAACCAGCAGATGTTTCAAAAATTTTCATGTTGATAAAATACAGTAACTGAATATTAAACCAACAGTAACCATCCCAATATACACAACACCAACTGAACATTAAAGGTAACCTGGAGGCTAAATGCTTGTTGTCCCAACCAAGGTCCCAAGAGGGCCGATAGATGACTGGAAACCTAACCTCCTTTTGAGTGGCTACACCCAGGCTCAAACCCAGTTTGTATGACTTGAGAAATGAGCATCTTCCCATCATTCTCCACAACACCAACTAAATATTGCTTGAACCAAATAAAAAAAAAAGCACACACACACATGCTAAATGCCATGCAACCAGGGATAGAATTTGAAGTGGTCAATACCTGTCAGAGGGCATCGTCTTTAAAATAAAAAATATTTTTTTAATAAAATGCATTTTTCAAAAACAAATCCTGAAACAACCTGTTATCCTATTATAATGTGAAATGCAATGGTAATTTGTCTGTTAAAAATATCTGTTATGGTGCCTGTCAATTTCTATCCCTGCATGCAACTATAGATGGTTTTAAAACTACAGAAACCCTAGACTAGCTAATATCAATGAGAAACACAAACATGTTGACATAAATGACCCACCTTTCCACGACTAAGATGGTGAATCTGGAATAAACATCCCTATGTCCATAGGTATGGACTATTTGTTTTAGATTTACTAGTCTTTTTAATAAATTTGGCATGTAAATTTATGTGCAATGCAACCTCTACCCATGGAAGGTTTGAGTTTACTTGGAAAAGCTATAAATGTCTTCTTGAAGATCTTGAATTAAATGAAAGGGAATTTCCTTGAGGGTTATAATTTGAGAAAATGAAAGAATACAATGAGTCTCTCACAAATAAAAAGAAAGTGTTCATCTCCCAAGGTAATCCAAAGGATGCCTCGGACAAGCAACCAAATTAAGGATAACTTATTGGAAACAGACATTCTGCATTGAATCTACTACCCAAAATGTGTAAAACATGAGAGAAGTAAATTTAAGTGTTAAGGATTTGGTATGTTGTATTAAACTCTATATTGAGTAACACCATGAGTGTACATTCACGGTCATGATGTCATCACCATCACGGTGATGTCTGCTATTTACACTTAACAAATAGTTGACAATCAATTACTTGTTAATTAATCATCGTGTCATTCCTCCAACGTCATGGCAGTTTCTCTGCAACTATATATACTCTTGGACATTCAGGTCTAAGTATCATTAACATACATGAGATTGACTAGTCACTCAGACCCATATCTCTGACTATGTTATACATCAATCAAAGTATACACATGTTAAGGTCAACACCACAATGTGTATCTCCCAACAGTGCGGTCAAATTTCAACATCTTTATGTCAACATAATTTGTTGTATATCTCCCTGCAGTGTGGTCAAATTTCAACATCTTCATGTCAACTTCATTGCCTATTTCCTTGGACCTTGTGGTTGTCTCAATCACAAAACATTAAGGAGATCCACAAGAACAAAGAAGCCAAAACTTTTTAGCGATTATGTTATATATCCTCAAGAATCTTACCTTTAATGCTGGACCTAAAGATAATCTTATTTCGCTTTTAATAAGCCATGAGTGGAAAAAATTCCACATTTGCTATGATGCGATTAAGGAAGAGATTGACTATGGCTAAAAATTAAAGTCTAAAATCTTATTAAATAAAATGAAGCATCAGCAATTGGTTGTATATGGGTCTATAAGATCAAAAGGAACCCTTTTGAAAATGGCGAATGATTCAAAGCTAGACTTATGACCAAGTGATTCACTCCAAAGAGAGCATTTATTACCATGAAACCTTGTCTTCAATATCAAAGAAGGATTCATTTGGAAGAATCATGGCTTTTTTGACTCATTTCGAATTGGAGCTACAGCAAATGGATGCAGAAATGGAATCCTTGAACAACCTAAGGGTTTCTATCAAGATAGTTGCTTGATTTGCAGGTTAAAGAAATCAATATGGACTAAAGCAAGCTTCTCATCAATGGTACATAAATTTCTCACAACATTGTAATCTCATTTGGTTTCATTAAGACCATGGTTGAACAATGCATATACCTTTATGATACTATAAATAAATTCATTTTCATGCTCTTCCCTATGCTTGAGTGACATCATACTTCCAAGGTGTGACTTGGGCTTGCTACATGAGATAAAGAAATTCCTTTCTCAAATCTTTAGGATGAAGGATCACTTGCCTATATTAACACACCATGTGAAAAGGGATAAAAGTCCTTCTAAACAAATGCACATAGAACTCCTTAAAAGACAAAATTTATTGCATGCCATACAGCTATTTCTAAGGCATGCTGGTTAAGAAACGTGTCTTTTCATTAAGAAACAATATCTTTGGCCTAGAAGTTGTTGATTCTACAATCTTCTTCTCCAAGAAGAATAAAAGTGGAAGTCAAAACAAACATATCAATATAAAGTAGCTTGTCGTTATTGTTAAATATAGAGTCAAGAAGCATAAGGTAGATATCATTCATATTAGCACCAAGCTAATGATTACTGATCCCATGTCTAAAACATTATCAGTGAAATAGCATATAGATCATGTGGATCATATGAAACTTGTTAGTTCATTCCATGTATAATTTGCTTCTTGCTCTAGTTTGTATACGGCTAAAGCATTCTTGGATAATAAAGTGGACATTTTAACTGCACATAAAGCTTATGCCATATCCATTAAAATAACTAAAGTAGGTCCTAAATAATTTATAAGACATTAGTCATAAAGAAATAGCTCATAAAGTACTCACTTTAAGTAGGCTAACAACAAGGTGTTACCTAGTTGATAAAGCATGAAAATTCTAATAGTCAGCTCATATATCGCATCTATGATATAGTATCCACTATCTACTATCTACTATATCATAGATGCTATATTGCATCTGTGATGTAACATCCCCTACTACATAGCATCTGCTATATTGTAGACTAGGATGCTATGTCATAAATGCAATGTCACAATTACAATAAATGCCTATAAATATGAGTCTCTTATCATGTTTATGGACCACCATTCAGTTGTAGCCTAGCCAGACTCTTGCAATTTCTTTTTGCAAGAGTTAGTAAATTTTCCCCTCTAAGTGCTCACAGCATGGATTAAAGCAATTGTATGGCATTTTATTTGAGTGCAGCTTGTACCTAGACACATTTGCACAAACGGAAATAAAATCGAAATTTCTTCAATCCATTGTGACACTTGGATTAACATAACTTTACTTTCCAGCAATTTACTTTACATGCAATTTACTTTCTTGATATTAAGCAATTAATATTATCGTTTGTAAGAAACATGAGTACAATCACTTTGAAAAGAATATATTAATGCTTGGTAATCCCAGTAATTGATACTTGGTACACCCAGTAGTATACACTTGGTAACCCAGCAGCATTAATATATGTTTCGAATATATATAGAAAGTGGGAACAGATACTCCACATTTAGACGAGTTAGTTAATTAGGTAGTTAATTCAAATATTAAATCTTTATTTACTTAATCATTTAGTGTGCAGACAAATTAAGAAAAATGATAAAAATAAATATCTTGCACCTTGATCACAGTTAACCAGACGTACATATTAGCACAACTATTGATTAGAAAGACAACAATTAACAATTATATAGTTCACCAGCTAGAAATATTGGCCACTTAGGTAAATAAAGTCTATGGAATTCGATCAGATCATGCGTACACACTAGTGATTCGTATGGTTAGGCGTAGGGAATACCTATTGCTCATCACTAGTGGTAAGACTCTTGATTTGGTAACTCCAAGTTATGGGTTTGATTTTAGTGCGCAATACTAAGTTATAAAGTCATAATTTGCCTATATGTCTTGGGGGTAAATATTGTTAAAAAATTATTTCGGATTCCAACAACACCCATACATGAAAGGAAATATTCAAATTTATGGATATGATGACCATGATTCATGTGTTAAGAGACCTTATTTAAGCAAGAGTTACAACTAGTGTTAAAGCATAGTCATGATATAGTCATATATATACAACAATGCCATGTGGGCCAAGTGAGAGAATGTTGACATAAATGGCACACCTTCCCATGGGTGTCAATTCCAAAATAAATCCACTAGCCCATTTTCATTGATGGCTTCAGTTATGTCAATTATCAAGAGCACTCTAATTATAGAGCATTAATGATTCTATGTGGAGGAGAGCACTAACACCACTCCATAAAGACTGTTGGGGTCCATAGCTTAGCCTATAACTAATTTAGCTATACATTTATAACATGTATCTATAATTTGTTTGAGAGAATTTTTTCCCTTTGGCATGAACAACAAATCAGTGTGACAGAAATGTGAATGCTTAGATGGATGTTAAATGTTAGCAGAAGAGATAAACTACATAATATAGACATTAAAGGAAAACTTGTCATGGCTTCTATTTCAAATAAGATACAGGAATGGCAACTTAGATGGCTTGGACATGTGCAAAATAGATTAGACAATAAACCTATAAAAAAAGGTTGCTACATCACTATTCTAGGAAAGCCACCGAAAGGAAGACCAAACAAAGATATGGGAAAAAATAATTAAAGATGATTTTTAAAAACTACAAATAAACAAAGATCTAGCTCTTTATAGAGGCGAATGGCAAAGAACTCATGTAGTCGATCTCATTTTGTTAGTACAAGACTAGGATGATGATGATGATAATGAATCTTTTCCCTTCACAAAAAAAATAAATAGATTGATTCTCAAAAATTTTGTAAAAGAATTATAGAATAATATAATGATGCCTCAAGTGTGACTCAAAGTGGCAACCTCTTGCATAACAAGACAATGAGCTAACCACTTCAGCCAACTATCACCAACATCTACTTATTGTTATACTTGATCCACCTATCACTAGCTTCTACTTTTTGTTCTGAATGAAATATATACTATTTAGTGTTACATGAGTAGGACCCATAGAGTATTATGGACAAAACATATATTATCCACCATTATTGAAGTACGATTGGTAGTTGATAGTTGGCCTCTCACCTAAAAAGAGGTGGTTATGCCTACCATCAAGGTATCCAATCCAGTAGCATAAGCCATAGGCAAGAAGATTTTCAACAAGGTTCTCTTTGTGCACAGTTTTTCTCTTTGGTTGAATCTTCACCAGCATGGCTAAAAATGCTATTCAGTATTCAACTACTATTTAGGCTTGTAAGTTGCTCTCAAAGATTTGGCTTTTCATTGACCTCTTTATACATTCTATTTTCACCTTGTTTTGGTTGTATTTGATTCTGTGATTTAGTTTCTACTACATTCAGTTTTACTGCTTCCAGTTCAATTTAAATACAGTGTTTTCTATTGTATTTGGTTTTTGCAGCTTCAGTATTTAATTTAGTTTCTGCTGTAGTTTCTGAGCTTTAGTTTCAATCCATAAAGTTCCAACAAACATTCTTTGGTTTCTCAATTTGTTGTTTTATACATTTTTCATTCCCATAGGACAAGCGTTCTTATTTGGATCTTCACATGCAAGAAAATTTCGCTAACAAAGAACAAGTTAACTGAGATTCCAACAATGCAACTTTATAAGATGATGACAACCTAAGGATCTATTGGACAGCATTCAATTTTAACGATCCTGGGCATCATTTTCCCATCACTTGCCCATACGGCTCCAATGCAACAAAAGGTTGGGGTAGTTGCACCGACCAAACCATTATGTTTTATTATAATGCTTATGTAACTTGGTATTACCATGAAGTTTATAGCATCTTTGATGAGTAACCTTGTACCCAAACAAGACAGGAAAATAGAACTCACAATGATCATCTCATGTTTACGATGTGACAGTTGTTTAAAATGTGTAAAACAATGTTTCCTAGAAACAAACTGTTATAACCGTACCAAAATAGTTAACAACAGAGCTTTCTGGTCATTAATTAAAATGATTTAATTTGGCTAACTGTCAGAACACCATGACAGTGTGATACATTTACGGTGATAAAATGCTGATAAAATGAAATGGAGAGTTTAAGGTGAAAACAAAAATACAGTCAATGCTGATAAAATGAAATGGAGAGTTTGAATATCTTTACACCTTCCTTCAAACGAAGCATGAGTTTTGATTACAAAGATTGCAAATTCAATTTATTTACAACCTTCTTGAAATTTTTAACACTCAATGGTTTAGTAAAACCATCAGCAAGCTGGTCATTGGTGTTGATGTAAACTAGAAAAATAAATCTTTTGGCAAAAGCATAATGGATGTAGAGCACAGTAATCTTAATATGCTTCATCCATTCATAAAATACTAGATTCTTGATCAACTTGATTGCACTTTGGTTATCATAGAAAATTGTGATGGGCAACAAAATGGCCTTCTTAAGTTCTCTAAATAATTGATGAAGTCAGTTAACTCAGTAACAAGATTCACTGTGGCCCTGTATTCAACCTCTGTTGAAGAAAAGGAAACTTCTTTTTGTTTAGTTGACCATCATGAGATTGTATTCCCATGGTGTTTGACAAGAAAACATGTGGTTGAGCACCATGAGGATGCATTACCACCATAGTCTACATCTATGTAACCTGTTAGATTAACTTTCCAAAGATAGTCATTTAAATATTGGTTGGTTTTTTATTGAATCTATACAACAAATTTATTAAATATGAAATATATGGTCGGGTATTTGTCAAATATATCAACTTTCAATACACTGTGTGGTCAAGAATAGATTCAGAATCATCTACTTGCGATGTACTCCTTGAATCCAACAGCGTTGATCTTGGTTTACAATCCACCATATGATATCCCTTAATCAAGTCTAGGACATATTTCTTCTAGGTTACTCATATATGGGTTAATGACTAATGAATTTTAAAACCAAGAAAACAACTGAGCAAGCCTAAGTCTGACATCTCAAATTTTGTTTTCAACTGATTTTTAACTTGGTTAATCAGTTGAGCATTCTCTCAGTTATCACAATATCATCAATGTATACTAACATTATTATTGCCCTCCATGAGTTCTTTATCTCCATAACATCAAGACAGGCATCTGCACTTGATCTTTTGAACATCAATCCATGTATAAATTCATCAAACTCTATGTACCATTCTCAGGGAGCCTGCTCTAACCCATAACAAGACTTTTTCAGTGTGTAGACATAATTAGACAATGTTAAATCCACCAAGCCTTCAAGTTGGTACATAAAAATCTTTTCTTGTAGATCTCCATTCAAGAAGATATACTTCACATCAACCTGATATAGTTTCCAACCATGAGAAGCAGCTAAGGACAAGATACACTATATAGTCCATTGTTTTACAGTGGGTGCAAATGTTTCCTTATAATTAATATCTTTCCTTTGTGCAAAGTCCCTTATAATCAATTATGCCTTATATTTATCCATTGTGTTATCATCCTCTCTCTGTATACAAAATACCCATTTGCTTGTTAACATTTCATTTGCAATGTACTCTTCACCAGTTCCCACATATCATTTTTCATTAACATATTATACTTTGTCTTCATTGTGTCATACCAATCTTTATTTTGCATAGCCTCTCGCACACTTACAGTTTCACCTGTTTCGACTATCATTTAAGACAATCAAGTCAAAATAATCTTTTGTAACAAACATTCTCTTACTTCAAAGCCTTTTCATAGGCATTTCATTTATATGCTCCAACTCTGCCGATCTTAAATCTTTTAACTGCTTTTAAACCATTGTGGTTGTTAGTCTACAAAGAAAGCTGTGGGGTTAGATTCCCCATTTATACCAACTTCTTCATCATCATCTTTGTTCAAAGTCACAAATGATCATGAGTCAATCTTTGTTTTGCTAGGGATCACCATGGGAACATTAGATAATTTTTAACTCATGGTGTGATTTGGGTTCTAAAAGAAATTGTCAAATAATATATATCACATGATTTCAAATTTCTGTGATCCTTGATGACGCACACTTGGTAAGCTTTGTGGTATAAGGAATAACCAAGTAGCAATACCACCATGGCCTTGGGGTCCAACTTACCACGGTCTGCTTGTGGAACATAAACATAACATGACTTTCCAAACAGGTGAAGATGAGATATTGACACATCCCTATTGTCAGACCATTTCTTAATTGGAGGGATGTCTTTCAAAGATGTAGTTGAAATTCTGTTATTCATATGAACATAAAAGTATGTTGCTTCTATCCACAAGGATTTTGGTACTTGTGCATCAGGCATCTTACATCTTATCATCTCTGTTATTGATCTATTCTTTCTTTCCGTTGTTGAAGATTTGATATACTCTAGCAAGCTTCACAGGCTGGTTTATGTCTATATGAAGTTACACCATGAACTTTAGTATACACTATCCTAGTGTAAACACCATCTATGGAGTTTTGTAATATGTATCAAGTTAGTTATATTTAATCAAGTATATTAACTAATAATAAGTAATCGTTGTGTCTATTCATTCTTTGGATGTGATTGTTCCATTATAACTATATAAGTGATTATCCTAGTCCAATAATAATGAAACATAACAGCAATGTGCAACATGAAGTATAACATAATATTCATAACAAAGTTACTTGGTTACCTTATTCTTCACTGTTACTTGTCAGTTTATGTTCTTGTATTCTACATGTATGACACCATAGACTACTTAGTCTATGTACACGATGCATGTTTATCTCCATCACAATAGTCATCAAATGGTTTCTATTGTATCCTAAACTTGGTGATTAACATGACAAAACTTTAACATCTGCAACACCATTCTACTATGATGTGTAAGGCACCATGAACTTGTGTCTTATACCATTAATACTACAACATTCCTTAAATACATTTAAAGTGTAGTCACCACCACCACCACCATCAAATCTCCGTACCTTTATTCTCATATTCTTCTTTATTTCAATCCCTATATTAAAGTGCTTAAACTTCTCCAACGCTTGACTTATGCACTAGACCATAAAGCCATGACATCCGACTGAAATCATCCACAAAGAATACAAAATACCATTCATTTCTTATAGCTTGCAGTGAGAATGGACCACGCACATCTAAATATACAACTTCAAGTGGTTTTCATGTTTTTATTTCATGATGTCTTAGAAAGAGCAAACGATGCATCTTCCCAATCCTACATGATTCACAATCAAACTCCTAATTATTATCAAATTTAGGAATTGCATGATAAAATTGATACATTTCTTTTGAAGTTTTAACATTTACATGTCCAAGTCTTAAATGTCATTTCATTAGTGGATCTTAAGTAGTTGTAACGTACATTCTTTCAACATGGTAATCCACTACGTTGAAAATACCATTGCATGCTGCACTGTAGGCCAAAATATCAGGCTAGTGTGTATCATGCAATAAGGGATGCCATGATCATTTCTATCAAAATGAACACTTAAATCATCATGTTATTTGATATATTGAAACCAATGTGATGGCAAATTCTTTATTGCAACCAACATTTTTAGTTTTAGACCAAAAATTACTAAGTCCCCATATTTAGTAATCTTTATTAGACGTTTGTCTCCAATTTTTACGAACTGTGGTTTTAGTTTCTCCTTTATGTTTAACAACAAGGGCAAATTACCAATGAAATGTCATTAGGCACCAGAATTAATATACATAGAAACATCAGAGGTGTCGTTACTTACAGTGAGGGTATTAAAATCCACGGTGGGAGGTTGTACCTCCCCTTTTACAACATTAGCAGACCAATGCTTAGACTCAGACTGTTTCTCATTGTTATTATTAAGTTTCTTGGTCCTATTTTGAACAAATATATTGGTCTACCATTTTGTCATGACCTTAGCTTTAGGATTGTTTGGGTTATCATAATGATGGTCAGTGTCATGACTACCATCCATTTTGCAAATATAACAATACTTTGTTATTCTTTGTCTTTCCAGCTCATTTTCCACCTTCACCTCCATTGCCTAAGAAGTTGCTTCTGCATTGGAGGCATATGCATTCATCTCAGCCTCTTTTTTCAAGACTTTCACACATAGCTCTGTCATGGTACATGTTCTCCCACCATTCTTTTTACAGTTTGTCTGAAAACATCATATTTTGGTGATAGCATTCTCAGCAAACAAAACTTAATTGTCTCATCTAATACCTAAGTATTCTGTGTCTGGAAGCTAACTTGTAATGTAGAAACTTTTTGCACAAGTGTGCAACTGGCTCACCTTATTTCAATCTCAAGGAATTTACTTGATTTTGCAAAGATACATTCTTGAATTCATTTTTGACTTCAAAAGCTTCCTTAAGCTTCTTCCACATTTTATATGAGGAATCTTGTTTCTCCACCAATTGCACGACTATCTGACCAGGCTCAGGGCTATTAGCATTTGTGCAATCTTGTTATTCTCATCCATCACAATGGTTTCAACCAGAGTTTTTTCAAGGCCATTCCCTCAAAGTAAAAATCTCATTTAGTTTCCATATGTTGTAATTTGACACATTCAATACTTGGCTGTCAACCAATGGGGTGCAAGTTTTGCCTTAATCATGGCTATATAAAAAGTGTGCTGCCAATTCTCAGGAGCCACTCTTCAATTTCCAAGATTACTCACCATCCTACTTCAATACCATGTGAAGTTTCTAGAATCTTCGATGAGTACCCTGGTGGCCATACAAGACAAGAAAATGGAACTCACAATGATAATCTCATGTTCACCAAGTGACGGTTGTTTAAGATGTGTGAAACAACGTCCCAAAAACAAACCATTATAATCGTACCAAACAATCAACAACAGAACTTACTGATCGTTACTCAAAATGATTTAATTTGACTAAGTATCAGAACACCACAACAAGGACACACCATGACAATGTGATAATTTATGGTGAAAACAGAAATACAGTCAACGCAGGAATAACGAAACGGTGAGCCTGAACATCTTTAACAATTACCTGCTAGAATTAAACATGTGACCTATAGATGGTGCAAATTGCTAGTCATGCTAACAAGCTACTCATTGATAAGATGTAGGCTTCTTGTTGAGTTAGTAAGTGAAATTAGTACTCATCATTGTCATTGGCTCTCTCATCTTCATTATTGGGACAACTAGTTATACTAGACGAGTGAACCTTGAACCTAAGGATTATATACCAGACGGTGTCATCTAGGGAGAAATTCTTGAGATAGAAAACTGGTGTTCAAAACATACATATAATAGTAATTTGTTCATCACAGCTTGGGAATTAAAAATGTTCTCAATGAATTTGCAAGTGTTTCAAAAATATAAATAAATATTATCATTTGAAAAAAAGCAAAACACACTAAAAAAGGTATATATTAAAATATCATTACTGGGTTTTTGCAAATGTCTTAAAATTTAGAAAGTTATGACAACATCACTTACAAGCTTCAAACTCATGACCTAAAATAAACTACAATTTTTTACTGCAACTTTAGCTATGCATGATTGTTGAAACTGAGTCCTAGCAATCTAGTAAACATAATCCACTTTTAGGCTTTCAGCTATTACTTTTGTACAAGCTTCTTCTATCTCCACATAACCTGCTAGCATTGAACTTGCAGATGGTAGGATGAAAGTCAAACACCTTATCAACAAGGTGCACCTGTTTAATTAAGTTCAAATTTTAGCATAGTTTTAATAAAGCTATTTAATTTTTATTAAGATGCCCCTTTAGACTCCCATCCCATAATGCCCATGTGGCATGATAGTTGACTTCGCTGGCCAAAAGGCAAAGGCAGACAACCTTATTAGACAAAGACGAGTCTAATTTGTCAAATATTTAAGCGTAAAAAAAATAAACATTCAGCAACTTTACTTTAATCTAACATATGCATTTAAAAAGAACAGGAATGTTGTAAGGTCTTGTATAAAAAACACAATAACAGCTTTCGATAATATAAAACGTCAATAACATGTTCTGTCAGGGAATGTTGTGATGTACACACTTTTGGCCTATAAAGATATCCTTAAATAACGGATATTGAGTTGAACGTGATGATATCTTTAAGAGATGGTGGATAAGATAACCAAATAATTGGGTTTTAATGTTCACATAAATTGTTTGTCCATAACACCAGCACTAATGCATCGGATCCATCAAAACTCCATAATTATGTGCACTTAGACTACAGTAGTACTAGGATGATTGACCTTTCAGAAAGTCCTAGTGTTGCACCCTTTCTATAAGAGACCAACATTTGGAGTAATAGTAAAATGCTTATTTCTCAAGTCAGAAGATATGGGTTCGAGCCAGTGCAGCCACTCAAAAAGATGTTAGGTTTTCACTCATCCACCAACCCTCCTGAGATCCTGCCTCGTGGGATGAGCATTAAAGCTCTAGTTGATGATCCTTTTATGAATTGCTTGTTCATGATGATGGGAGTTTCATGTAATGGCATGTCATTCATAATGGGTCACATCTCTTTGTTTTCACATGACATGGTTTATATGCTAAAGTATCCCACTGTTTGTCTATCTCCAATAATGTTCCTCAGTTTTCACATATCTACTTATTCACTGTGAAGTATTAGCTCCCAACCATTTAGTCATACTAGATCCTGTTTGTTTCTACAAAATTACATTAAAGAACCATAGTAACATGCAAAAGAACATAAAACATCATTTATTCACAACTCAATCCCAAGACACAGTAAAAATTTCTGTTTTTCCACATTCGTAACTTGAACAAAACATATATGTTCAGTTTTTTTTCTTTCTTTTTTCTTTTTTTTTTCTTTTATGAAAACCTTAAAAAGGAACATCACCCAAAGCCATAGTGCTCATCCCATTAAGCAAGGTCCCAAGAGGGTTGGTAGATGAGCGAGTGCTTAACTTCTTTGAGTGGCTGCACCCAAGCTCAAACCTAGCTCTTCAACTTATCAAACAAGCACCTTACTATCACTCCAAATGACAATTGTTTCTTTCTTTCTTTTTAATGAAAACCTACTTGAATTTAAATGTAGCATGAGCATGTGAACATAGGCACAGCAGGTGCAACAGCGGGAGTGGGAATGGGCAGAGTGGCAGTAGCAAGAGTTGCGATGGGAGCAAACACGGGTGCGATGGGAGCAGACACGGGTGCCACAGGAGCAGACGCGGGAGCATTGGCGGGTGTCGTGGCAGGGGTGAAGTGGACAATTAAGGACAAAGGGGCTGACGAAACAGCTGACAGGACCCCACAGGGACTTGGGGAGGCAAAGGAGGAACGCTGGTGCAAGGAGAACAAAGATGTGGACGTGCGTGACCTTAGATCTAAAATGCCCTAGTCAGAGAGAGGAGGAACTACTTTTGATGCATGCACTAGGGATGGGGCCGTGATGCAGGTTAGGGTTAGGGTTAGGCAGCCTCCCGAGGAGGTTGTGCAAGAACTCAAGCAACGCCTACATGGGAAATTTATCTCTGATGGTGTCCAACCGTATATGGAACTCATACACAAGTGGGCCAAAATAACTTGGGGGTTGGAGACTGCCCGTGTCAGGAGCCAAGGATCAAGGTCAAATTCGAAAATTTGCCTAAGGGGTGCCTTGAGGGGACCTATAAGGCTTGTGGGAACAAACATTCCCAATGGACAATTGTCAAGGGCCCACAGAGACCACCAGGGATGGAGTTACATTGGGCAGAATAGTCGAATTTGGAAGCAAGGGGCTTTTGTAGGGGCTGGAGGGGGATTTCAACACACACATCCCACAAGTGCGAGAGGAGGGGGTGGGGAGATGAAACAGGTGAAACCGGTGAAAGAACAACCTATACCTCAGCTGCCTTCGGTGGAGGGAGAAGTGGAAGAAGCACAGCAAGCGTGGGATAGTCCAGTAGGACTCTCAGTGGTTGTGGGGTGGGGCGGTCGTGCAGAGGTCCCTGGCTCTCCCCACACTCCACCGGTTCAAAAGGTTGCAGAGCTGATGGGTGCAATGTTGGAGCTACCCCCGCTGGGGGAATGGATCACTGTGGGATGGGGCTCCTCCAAACCGAAAATGAAAGAGATTCAGACTTAGCAGGCAGGGAGCCCAGTTGGAGAGGGAGTGTTTCAGGTAGAAAGCAAGCTTGGATGCCCAGATAAGGCGACAATGTGCAAAAAATCCACATAGCTGGATCTGGATTTAGGGGTGCAACGTATGTTGCAGGAGGTATATCACCGAGGGGTGTCTACCTCTCCATGAAGATTCTCTCCCGGAATTGTCGGGGCCAAGGTACCCCATACAAAAAAAATATCCTACAAATGATGGTGAGGGAGGTTTGTTGCGAAATGGTGTGCTTGCAGGAAACAAAAGTTCAAACAACTGAACGGGCAGTTAACTACATTAGGAGGGCTAGACTGCCCACATAGTGCCCATCAGGGGTCACGCGGGGGGCGGGGGTTTCCATTATGGCCAAAGTCCCAGTTAGCCTTGAGGATATGTCAGATTGGAGTCAGACTGCCCATGTGAAGCAAGTGAACCTCTAGCTTACAAACTTCTATGAGGCATAGAACTGGGAGTTAAGAGTTCATGAGCTCTGACGAGTGGCTGGAATTATCCCCAATACAGCCAAATGGATGGTGATGGGGGATTTTAACCAGAGACTATATTGCTGGGAAAAATCTGGCAATGATTTCACCAATCCTCCGAGGGCTGAGGCATGTATCGATTTTTTGAAGTAGTATGACATGATTGATCTAGAGATCCAAGGCTGTAAATTTACCTAGAGTAACCATAGGAGGGGCCCAGATCATGTCCAGTCCCAGATTGATCGAATATGGGTAAGTGAGGGCCTCATGATGGAGTTCCAAATTACAGCAGAGGGGCAAGCCTCTGGCCACCGATCTATTTTGTATCACATCACGTTAGAGGGGGACTAGGGGCCTCAGCCGTTCCACTTTGAGCAAGCATGGTTAAATAAAGCCTAGCTCAAACCAATGGTGGCTACTATCTAGCAAAATTATAATGGGATGCAAGAGCCTCAATAGTTCCTAAGTGATGGTTTGTGAGCCCTCAAACATGCCATCAAGGCCAAAGCAATAGATGATGGATATAGCTTTCAGGGGTATCAACAGCATGTACAAGAGGAACTACGGGTTATCCAACAACTACAAGAAAAGGGGGAGGCTTGGGATACCAAAGAAGAAGAGCTTCTCAGGGAGCTATAGGAGCTGGACTAGGAGGAGGAGAATTATTGATGACAAAGATCGAGGGTGACTTGGTTAAGGGAAGGGGACAAGCACACATTTCTATTTCACCACTACCAAACAGAATTAGGCTCAAAAGAACAAGCTCCAGGGCCTACTTGGGAACATTGGTGGGGGAGGCCCACAAAGTAGCAAGCAAGGGCTGAATGACTTGCAAGAGTATTGGGGAAACATCTGGCAATGGCAGGCCACAGAACCTATATCATTGCATATCCCACACGTCCTCACACGGGCAAAGAACATACAAGTGTTGCACCCCTTTTCACGGGATGATCTGCTAAGGGCCCTAAAATCCATGCAGGCAAACAAGGCTCCAAGACCTGACGAATGGCCAATTGAATTTTTCAAGGAATAGGAAGATCTCCTGGGGCCAAATTTATTAGACGTGTATAACAGTATGCTTAGATGGTAGCAAGTTAGGCGAGAAATCAACTATTCAAGGGTGGTACTATTACCCAGGCTCCCCAACCCATCTACTCCAAGACATTTCCAGCCCAACAAGGTTTTCAACACTCTTATGTGGGTATTTTCCAAAATGCTTGTTGGGCACCTCGCACCACTTCTGGGAAAGTTGGTGGGGGAGCATCATGTTGGGTTTATCAAGGGACACTTTCTACAGGACCAAATGCTGTTGTTGCAAGAAATTTTGCATTTGATCTAGGTGGCTAGATTTCCTAGCATGTGCACCAAGCTTGACCTCACTAAGGCTTATGACATAGTCAGTTGGGCGATGCTAAGGACGATGATGATGGAGAAAGGGTTTGATGCCAAGTTTGTTAATTTATGTATTCAAATACAGCGCAGCGGATGCTACTCTCTAGACATTGACGGAAGGCTTTATGGGTTCACGAGCACAAGGCATGGCTTGAGGCAAGGAGATCCATTATCAGCACTCCTCTTCATAATCGTCATGGATCTGTTCCAAGGCTACTGCCTTGTGGAAGGGGTCCAAGGGCCTCAGGTTGCAAGGGTGCACAGCTTGGTGGCACATTATGTAGATGACACGATGGTGTTCTCAAGGGTTGTGATGCCACAAGCTACGGCATTGTTACGGGCGATGGCGTGGATGCATTGCAAAGTTGGCCTAGAGGTAAATAGAGGGAAATCTGCCATTTATTGTATCCACACCAACGGTGTGGTATGGGCCAAGATTGTCCAAACGTTGGGTATTCTACCAGGAAACACCCAAGATACTTACCTTGGTATGCCCATTTTTGACTAGAACTAGCAACAAACTTGGAAAGGATTGGTGGAGTGGGTGCAACACAAGACTGCATTTTGGATTGGCCACTTTTTGTCTCAAAAGGGGAAGATGGTGCTAGCAACGATGGTCCTGATGGCCATTGCTCAGTTTGCAACTTCTATGGCCACTCCCCCGGCTACAGTTAGGAAGAAAATCAACAAGATTGTGAATGAGTTCGTCTGGTCAAGTAGAAAAGGGGGCAAGAAAATGCACCTAGTGTCATCGGTGACTGCGTGACCCAAACAGGTGGGGGCCATTGGGCTTTTATGATTTGAGGATGAGATGACCCTAGGCCTGAACCACTTGGTGAACAAGTTCATGGCAATTGCAGTTGGAGGGGCACCCTGGGTGCAAATATTAAAACAAAAATACTATAGATGGGAGTCCTCACCAGCCAACTCACCACTTTGGAAAAATCTTTGTCAATTTGTAGGCGCAGTTGAACTAATAGGCTTACTAGGACAACCCCCAAAGGAGCTCATAAAATTCCTTTATCCATCGGAGGAGGGTTGGGCAACACTCTAGAAAGGTCGTCTCCCGAAGAAGGTCAAGGGCTTTGGGTAGCTCCTCATGCACAGAGCGCTACCAATGAAGGCCACATTGAGGAAGCAGGGGCTACAAATTGATGACAGCTGTCCATGATGCCATGCAACCCCCAAAATGCTTCATCATTTTATGAATGAGTGTCAATTTTCTCAGGCTATGTGGCAAGCAGATCATTCCCATGCTACTGGGATCCATAGGGATTCTGCAAAACTTGCCACACTGTGGATCCTCTGGAAATAGTGAATTCACTGGTATTTCGGGGACAACAGCTCCCTGCGACGTCCGCGATGGTCCGTGAGGCAAGTCTTCTATGGAACAAGGCAACTACGACCATGGAGCAACGACTGCTATTTGAGCCGTCGCAAACTATCTTTGCTAGCATGCCCAAATTATGGACGCTAGTAGAACAAGTGGGATGGGTAGAAATGCTCAAACAATTAGAAGGAGAACCAAATTTACCCACACAACAATTTTATGATAACTGGGTGGGGGGACACCACGTTGTACAAAGGCAGACAGATTGAAGTCATGGTACAAGTGCTCGCTAATGTGCTAGGGGTGGCCGCAGAAGGAGAAGTTGTCGCACCTATTGCAAGGGTGCAAACGGATGCCACAGATTTCTTTCCTGGGCCTATCCCTAGGATTGCCAGTGGGCACATCCGATGATATGGGTTTCAAAGCATTTGAAGAGATGCACCCTTTTGGTGAGGCAGTACTTCGTTCAATCTAGGTACCCCCACAAACTTGTGGAGGTGCACTTCACCTTTCTGAAGAACCTTAGACAAGGCTCCCCGATGAATCTACCCTTGTTCTTCTTGGAATCCTTGCAAAGGCGACGATTGGGATGACACCCCAAGGTGATTCTAGCCCTATGGAGCAGGGGTATGCCAATTGCCTGCCCTACTACGACTATTGTCTATCAACGACCTAGGGGTCACAGGCCGACTACCTGGGCAACGCCACTAGATATACAAGGCCCATTGTCTAGTGGCATGACCGCTCCAGGCATGACAACAACCGTGGTGCAAGCTCAGGTTGGGTGCAAGTGCTCCAGCAACAGAACGTTGATGGAGGTGTGCCACAAGGCTACTAAGCAGGTGTGATTGGAGGAGGGCGTGTGGTGGTAACTCTATTGGGAGGAACTGCAGCAGGAGAACCATAGGGAGGCAAACGCGGAACGGCTGTAGGACATTCGTTGGATGGAGGCCATGCTCACAAAGCACCGCACAGGCTTGGCACGAGGAAAATCAGGTCACGCTTGGGCCGAGGGCCGCTGCTCAACAGATGATGACTACAACAACTGTGTCAAAAACCTCAGTGGGGGCTAAGGTCAAGGGATTGATTCAGCAAGCTTTTTCCACTGAAGACAATGGCTCAAGTATGGACATGTCCTTGGTGGGGATGCATAGCCTATCCGAGCGCGGGGGAAAATGGGAGAAAATGAATGAATCTTCTGGGTCTCACGGAGGCCCTATTTTTGGCTTCCATGACTTTTTGAATCTTGCTGTTTGATTCTCGGGCTTTGGGTGATGGTTGGGGTTTGTGCTGCAACGATGCGTGGGTGCTCACAGCACAATCACATGGCCAAGGCTTTTCGGTGACTGGGGGGCAATGGCCCACAATGTACATCTGTACAAATTTATTTATTTTTTTTGGATTAATATATGCTGAAACATTTTTCAAAAAAAAATGTAGCATGAGCATGTTATATACACATCATCATCATGGCACCCTTAACCTATCAATATGGGCTGACCCATTAAAATAGGCAAAAAATTTGACAATGATTTTCTCTGGTTGACTGTCTAGCTAACACCAAACTTGAACATATATTTTTATCATGCCCCCAGTTTGGAAAATTTCTCAGCATGTTATATATACATATGGTGCAATATCATCAATTCTTAATAAAACATTGGAGATATTATTCACATAAGTAAACCATTTTAAAAATATCATATGGTAAAATATTAATTATTATTATACATTAAAAAGTGGAACACTCAACCATAGTTTTCATATTTATACAGATGCCAATAATTCAACCAGAAAATATACATACAAATGTCAGAAGAAATACCTGATTGGTGCTTATAAGATATGAGTGGAACAGAGTGAGCCCTCCAACAAACCAAACTGAAATAAATGTGTAAATCATGAGTATCCCAGATGCTGGAGACTCCTTGAGTGCAGCCCAAACAGTGTCCTTATCATCATCCATGATAAACTTGATATACAATGCCGACATAGCAAATACATAAATGCAGAGAAGTGTAGTAGAAGAAACAAACATAAAAAAGAAGAGATAATTTCTCTGCAAAATTAAAAAAAAATAAATGTTAAACTACAAAAAAAGATGCCTTACTAACATATTTACTGCATATACTCAAAGCAACAGAAGATCAAACCCAAAGTGCTATGTTTACCTTTTCTGAAATAAATAAGTATGATGTGTAGATTCTCAAAAAAATATCTAAAACTGAAACTAAATGTATTTAATTACATCCATTGAGACCTTCTGGATCTGTCCACCAGTTTCAGAAAGTCTTTCTACATTTTGTGACTCAGGGTTGCCCACTGGAATTGAACACTAGGTTTTCCATGTCAACAGTCTTACTACTAGGTTAATATATTATTGTTCGATATCTAAAGAAGAGACTTCTTACTGATAATTCACAAGAGGATGAACAGATTCTAGTACACCATTATGGCACTGTTTAAAAGCCTTTCCTTTCATAGACTAGGAGTATACATCTTCTTGAAAGTAATTATTCTACTTACCATAAATAATTAGTGCAGTTTACTATAAACACCCAATGCCTTTTGTGATGTAAAATCATGATGTCTATTTTTTTTAATGGGACTTCTAAGTTTAAGACTCCCGTTGCACGTGTGTCTGGTTAGTGAATCTCACCGACATTTGAATTTGACATACAAAACCAAAATCAGAGTTTCTTTGTCACTTCATTTTTTGAGTTTTTATATTTTCTTTTTAAATGCACCAACCAGGACAAGATTGCTTTGTTTACATCTAGTTGTTGTTGTTGGTTTTTTTTTCCCCTTTCTGGTTGCACTTTTATCCCCTGTTCCCAAATTCCCCAAAATTGTGAAAGTACTTACCTAATCCAAGTAATGAACCACAAATCAAGTTTGTTGTGGGTCTAAGTTTCTCCACATAAAGCCACTCTAGGATTTCTATTATAAAACTCATTTGGAACTTGCAGGTACTCATTTGGAACTTGCAGGTACTTGCCAAGTTGAAGCTTACAGTGCAGACAAGTTGGCAGCAACTACTGTTATGACTGGCTAATGCTAGTTTACCAAGTGATCGTGGCAAGCTTTATTAATATGAACTGTTAACAAGAATTAAAGCATATTGTTGAATGGAAACACAAAAAATAATTCGAATAAAAAACTCAAAAACACGGTGAGAAAGTTGAAATTTTACATAAAAACAAAAAAGCATGGACTTCTCTATCCTCCATGAAATTTATCCATTCTCACAATACCAAAGAGCACAAACGTATTTTTCACAAACTTGCTTAAAATATATAATTAGTTCTATTAAGAAAGTAAACTATTATAAATACTGAATGATACACCTTTCCAATGCATTGGCCAACCCAAGGGCAGTGATGGTCAAACCGTTCTACACAGTTGTCACAAATTGAACAGTGTGAGCATCTTGGAGGACGATATATCATACAAGTATCACAATACTTGATTTTCACTGTATGCCCATTAATAATAACATCTCTGGTGCGAGGAAATCTCAGTCTTGGAGTCTGAGTTGCATTGCCCTCTGCTGATCCTGTGACCTCAAGCACATCCTCTAGTTCTGGTGGATGTGGAGCACGTGCTGCAATGCCAGGATCCCTACTTGAGGTTGCAAATAGCAACACCAGTACCTGGATTAAAAAGAAACAACAGATATTACTTGAGCTGAATATAAGTCTTATCTACATATCCAATTTACAAAACCCCAAAACAAGATATTGTTTAATAATATTCAGCAAACGTTATAAGATACTTCAATAGGTGTAATTCATTGGTAAGACTTGTAACTTGAATCATAGAAATTGCAGGTTCAATTCAAAATTTCTATATGATGATACAAAGGGCTTATGTAACTGAAATGCCTGAAACTATATTTTGTTTAATAGATCCAATGGATCTGCTCATGGACATGATAAAATAATTCAGTTTGAATTCATATTATCAGATAAAAATAGAGATATAATATACACATTGTCCTCTAAGACTTACTAGTTAATATATTATAAGATACATAATTACAATACAGAAATGGAATAATCTACTATAAAAATATTCATAATTAAAACTTTTCAAGCTAACAAGAAGTAAGCTTATAAAGAATATAGAGCATAAAAAAATTATTTTGTAGAAGCTATCATCCTATAATATTATAATCCATGAGTCAAGTACTAATATTACACAACATAATTACTAAAGTAATTAAACTAGGCATATAATAACAGCATTTGGAATTTCAACGAATGTAATGTTGACATCACATTTGAATTTTGAGAACAAAAGGAATCAAGAAGCATGCTTTTTATGAAAGCACAATTCATGCTAAAGAAGAGTAGAAATTGAATAGTAAAAAACAAAATTTCTAAGTGATTCAACTGACATGATAGCTTACATGGTAAAACTATAGCTTTCACAGCCTAGGTTAAGCGTTCAAGACATCAAAGGTCAACAAAGTATTCACAGAATAATATCAATATCCAATGCAAACTGCATTTCACACAATGGTGCAAACCCCAGTACCAAATCTGATAGAAGGGTATATAATGTTCTAACTGATGCCTTTGATTCAATGCCTATAACATATAGGAAGACTCCAAAATTCTTTTTGTAACTATGGATATTTTTCTAACAGAAAACAGTTATTTCGTAAGTGTTGGAATTCAATTTTCCACTAAGTAGCCAACCATGAATGGCATGAGACCAATTACATGCATCCACCTTTATATATTGATGACAGTTGACAGGATAAGAGGAACTGCCTAAAACATTATTGCACAAGTGTTCCTAAAATCTAAAATTTGATAATAGGATTGACAAAAATGCAATGCTATTAGTGAAACTTGTTAAGAATTTTAGGTTATTAGCAACCATGAATCACATTAAAGTCTGTTTAATCAGTCTATATGTCAAAACCATGGTTAGTGTTATAATACACTAATAAGGGGGTGTTAGAATTCAAAATAAGTGAAACATAGGTGAACCCCAAGATATATAGTCCAATTAGAACTTTATATAACTCATAATTACCCACCACAATCAAAACCATGACCTAGAGCTTCCAAATCAAGTATCTTACCACTAGGCTAACACCTCATTGTTGTAATACACTAATACCAGTTGTTATGGGTTACCTAAAAAAATGTCTTCTGGCAAGTGTAATAACCTTTCCTATGGAGGAATAAATGAGAGGAATCTGTAGTCATCAAATCCAACAATTTAGATTATAGAAACACTGTTGTATGATTACCATGGTCTGGTAGCTGACTTGTCAAGCACAATGGTGATATGTATTCTACATTCATTGCATATCACAGATACAGTTTGTGCTAATTAACTGTGAAACAAATTGTGGTGATTGTCACCCATCATGGTATCCCCCATGATGGTTGATACCCATGATTACCAACCATGGTGTATTCTTTATACAGTTTAATGCCTTGTTCACTAGTTATTCAACACACATAGTTATTGTTGTGTGTTTACAACACTCTTTAATATTTATCAACTTGTTCTCTTGATGTTTATCACTTCTGCATGAATTTCATTCACATTTATATGCTATAACCGTGGAGCTCCATATCCATGGTTGTTCACCTTCGCATTAGTTTTGACTTCATGTTGAACTCTTAGATTTTTGTGACCACTTGTTTTGCTCTTTTTAACTTTAAACATCCATTACAGCATTTGAATTCTTAAACAATGGACTTTCATGTCTATGATATTCTTTCTTCTTCATAGTTTGACCTTATGTCAAAACCTTAACATAATTATATCAAGTACATATTAATCTAATTCATTATACACTATTTATTATTTGTATATCAACTCATGAAACGATTGATAATAGTGTCACTCTATTATAAACCTTTTCTGAGCTAACAATATCCTTTAATGGGCAGACTCTATACAAGACTTGCTGAATACTCACATGAACATGTCTTCCTATATACCAATAGCTACTGATAAGTATATTACAATAAGATAATCTCGGTTGCAAGGCAGATGGTATTAACATTTAAATACAAACATGACCTTTAGGTATAGAAAAATACCATAAATTACTGTTGCCAAAGTGAAACATTAAATATCATTTACTTTTGCTTAAAGAAAATACAACAAAGATTATATAAAAGTAATAGCTAAAAACTTTGACAAGGATGTAACTCACATAGCATGTGTACACAATTGCAACAACCAAAATTGCATAGCCACTGTTGTATCCTGTGAATCTATGCAAGAGATGTCTTGCAACAAATACACAAAATAATGCTACAGGAACTACAATTAGTAAAACAGTGATGAATAGTGACTTGACATCAGGTCCAAACATTAGTCTTCCACCACATAAAAACCTCTGCAACAAAACAGTTTAGGTAATTAGTTTCAACATAAACAATTCCTCTAGATACAGAAGAGTATCTAGAGAAGAAGGCAGAAAACAACTAATCAAAATCTAGAAGCATTATAAAATGAAGCTTAAATTTAGAAATTAACAAATTTTGAATCACCATTGCTGCTAATTTAGCAACCAACAAAAATGAAAATATTGAAATTTAGACACAGAATTAAGGTGAAAAAATCTGAATGAGAGATTACACTGATTAAACCAATGAACCATACAATTAATTGATTTCAAAATGTATTGCAATAAACTGATAAGAATAAACAAGTGAATAAGTGGTTTTGTTACTGCATTCAACTATTGATAGAAAATTCCTAGTATGCAAGTTTTTGATATTGATACAAGAAAAAATAATCAACTCATCTTTAGAATATGAAAACAATATATTCAGAATGTATATAGAACAAACATATTTGTAAGGCATCTAAGTGTCCTTTTTTTTTTGTATGTGTGAAAAATAAAAATATGATTTCATTAAATTAAGTGCACGATTGTTGACAAGGATAAATTTATTATGGAAGACAACATTGTGGATGTAAGCTTAGGAATAAGACATCAAAAGATGAGAAATACTGCATGGAGAATGTAAGAGACAAAATTTTATCTGAGTTAGAAGTCAAAATAAATTTACGAGAAAACAGAATTGCACATAGTTATTTAAAAATTAATTAATGTTTACACACAAAGGTAACATAACAGGATAGGAAAAATAGTTTGGCACAAGAAATTCAACTCATCTAGACATTAAATTTATAGAGAGAAAGGGCAATTAAAGAATCAGGGGAATGTCTATGTTTTATGCAACAAACAAATTTTCAACAAAATGAGAGGGAATTCAAATGTTTAGTGATAAAATCTAGTTTATTTATTCACAATTAGAAAGCCTACAAGAAACCTTGACAAGCAGCAAACTCCATAGGAAATTTCCAGCTTTGTGAATTGACAAAACAATGTTGACTACTGATATTTTAGCCCACCAAGTCTCCAAAGACTGCACCACTTAAGTTCCTGCCTTTTGAAACCATTGGATTAATCAATATAACAGTAGCAAATACTTATAATACGTTTTCAGTAAAAACATGCCCAAATAGTCCAGTACGACTAAAGAAGGCATATTGTTTAAATATCTGGAAATGAATAGTTATATTAATATTCAATTTGATGGGATGCCTTCATGAACATTAGTTTTCACATCAATAGTGGCTGCAAAGTCTACAACAAAATCAACTCAAAACAATACCCATAACTCTATACAGGAGATTAATAACTCTAGAATATTGAAAGAGCTATTGGATCTCTTAAAGTTGAACAACATGCTATACTTTCATCTGTATCTGCAAAACATATAATTAGTTCATAGATTCATATGCATCATTCAACATAGTATGTTCAACTTCCAGTGTTCCAAACAAATTAACTTTAGAATAATGATCATTTTATCTTCAAAGTCTACTAAGGATTTGAATCTGCCAACTTAGGTGTGACATACACTTTTTTAGATTGATCGTCACCATCTTTCTGAAATGTGTCAAAAAGTTTGAAGGTTTCCACGTATTCCCAATGATTTGATCAAACTATTTGAACAGTTTTTTTTCATCCTACCAGCTATTTTTAAACAGTTTTTGAGAAGGATAATTACCATGCATATCTTAAATTATTAGATTTAAAACCATAAGGGCTAATGTGGCTTCGCAAAAAAGAATCGTTAAATACCAAGCTCAGATTCTAATCCACATATCAATTTTGTAAGGATAATTACAAAAAGCCAGGCCAACTGGATATCTCTTCAATGTAACAACTAGATCATAACTTTTAGCTTTCTTTCAACAATCATACCTAATACCTCCACTGCACTTCTTAGATGCAGTGCTTGCAGACACAGCCTGCCAACCCAAGATATTTAAAATTAGCTAATCAATTGAACCGGAAGCATGGACGAATATCATAAGCATGTTGACACTGTGAACCAAATTACGATACAATAAAATCTAAATTTACTACTATGAATTATGTCAATGGCCATCTCAAAAATGCAATAATGTTTTTACCAAATAATCGCTATGGAAAATCTCAGCTGTTCTGTACACGTCAAGCAAGATATCACTTTTTAAAAAATATAAATTGAAAGTTCGGTGTATATGTTATTAAATCATGATAGATCAGTGGACATGTTATTAAACCCATTATAGATCAGTAGTATTCATGGCAGAAGAGAGAAAACAAGCCCACAATCAATCGAACAGTTGTCCCTCAAAATGACATTTAAGGTTGAAAAACACAACAAATTGGAAGACAAATTTCATCTATTGTAATTTCAAACAGAAAACCTTATTAAAAGTAGGAAATCAATTATCAGCATAACAACAAATAAAAGGTCAACAATTCTTACGTTATTGCCCTTCCACTCTTGATAGACACGCTTGGCCATTTGTCCCGTGAACGAACACCAAAAATCATCGCCGATCTCAGAATCATCTTTCGTTCACGTTACCATGGCCATGGTGCCTGACGCTCCAACGGCAGGACCTTCCTCTCTTCCAGAGATCCACCAAAATTGAAGACGCAAGATAAGTCAATCCTTAATTTTCCCTTTGGATAACGGCTTCACATAGGCAGCCGACCTTAAAATCCAGACCAAAGGAATCATAGTTGGCGTCTCCCTGCCATGAAGAGAAGCCCGCCCCCACCTCCAGAGGCAGATCAACGAAAAAGGCAAACAGGGGATGGGCGAGGCCTGCTAGGGTTTAGGAAATTCAAAACAAAAAGGCGCAAAATAGCCAGAGATAAAGTGGAGGATACCGTATCTATGAAAGGGAAGGCAACATAAACCAACAAAGATGGAAAGCTTTTAAGACATGGCACGGTCTGCAATGCCCCAACCTTCCTTTGATGAAAAAAGGGCGAAAATAAGAACACACGCTTATCCAGAATTCAGACAAAGTACGCCTAATCAATCCTTTACGACTCAGTAAAACGGAACAAGCCAAAAAAATGACAAAACCATAACAAAGCGGATGAAAAAGGAAGCACCTTGAGAAAGTAGAAGTGGACGGAGAACAAACAATTAGCAAGGAAGATTACGAAAATGTCAACGAATTGATGGAACTAAGAGAAGAAAATGATAGTTGAATCAAAACTATGCTGGCTGCTCTTGCTATGGTTGTTGTTCGATGAGGTACTTTCTGCTACGGTTTGTTCCGGTTTGTCTGTGAAAGGAGGGAAGATGAGAGCCGGAGTAAGACCTGGAAAATTACGCGAGCATCTGTGGTTGGTGACGTGGTGGATCTGAAACGCGGCCGCCAGAATTCGACCTCCAGACGTGCAGCATGGCAACGTGGCTTTGGAGTAAGAAATTGATAAAAACCAGGATTTGTGTGTTTATTCTTTGCGCTTTTAGCATGGACTCGCGGCCGCCAGGCTGGCCTCTGCCTTTTAAATTATTTCTTGTCGATCTTTTGTTTCTTATGGCAGAGTCCCCGGTTGGACAAGCGAACTTCAACATCGCAAGTATTACTGCAGATCATTAACTGCTTGGTCCGGACTGTCGCTCTTTATCGGGATCTACAGGTTTTGCGCTGTCATTCATTTTGTAATTCAATCAACGTTTCCGTAAATTTCGTATGTTTATCGGTTAAGATTATTATTTATTGCGGCAAAAGACAATCCCAGAATAAGAATATTCTCAAGGTGTCAAAATTATGAGTCTTTATAATTTTGAGTTTGACTATCTTCATCCGCAAACGCTAGATTGCGTTCTCACGGGCAGTCCACGCTACCAGGGTACAAATTGACACGCGCAACAACAAATACATTTCAGTTAAAATACGTAAGTTTGTTATCTGCGCTTAGAATATGGGGGTGTTTGTCCTCATTACCTCCCATGCAAAGCATGATTACAATGTAAGATGATGATATGTTTCTTCACAATTTTGTTAAGGCTACATTTTATTTAAAAACCAGCTTTTATATATATATATCTATGAATTGGTTGAGCTCATTTTAAAGAAGATGATGTTAACCAAAAGCTACTACTAGATGAGGAAACAAGATAGATAAAAATGGAATCACTCATACATCCTCTGTTTTTCTATAACTAAATTGAAAAATGAGTAGAGAATAAATTAGTGGAGCCATTTCAAAGTTTTAATTAGTTTTAGAGAATTTAATTATTTTTTTCAAAGTTTTAAAGTTATCAATAATCATTATAAAGGACATTGTTCTAAAAGTTTAAGTTAAACTATTATTTGAATTATTTCAATAATATCACTATTTGCAGACCAACTAATATATACTGGTAAACATAAATTGGTAGAAATAAAATATTTTATATTTTGTATATGTTGATGAAAGAATACATTACACAATTACTACAATAAACTTTACAAACATTACAGAGATGTAGAATAGGAATGAGGAAAAGGCAAAATATAGTGATAAGCGTGAACTCAGTATGCCTAATCTTCCAATTGAGCAAAACAAATTTCCTCTACAATTCTACTATGAAGATGTTTAACATCTAAAATCTTTCTATATCTCTACACAAAGAAAGGAAGATGAATCTTCAAAGAGTCAATAGTCTTGACTCTAAATAATGCAACAAATGTTAAACCCGTAACTTCTCTTGAACCTATGTCAATAGTAGCCTTATCTAGTATCATTCCTTGAGATTTATGAATAGTCATGGTCCATGCAAATTACAATGGTAGCTAACACGATGCTCCTTGGACCACAGGTACAATTGGCACATGATGAGGATTACCATCATCAAAGGGACATCCAATGTAAGAGTCAAAATCAACAACAATGTATGATGGTAATGCAAGTGGTTGTTTACCAGGATGATATATAATACTATGGATCATGCCAAGTGCACTATTCACCAATCCTACTTCTGGCCAAAGGTTAACTATGAGTGTAACCCTTGCGCCTTCACATACAAGCAAAGATTGTTCAAAATCATTGTCATCATCATTTGAGATTCTAAATCCATGAGGATCTCTGTCTACTACACACACAATAATGGGTCTCTACATTTTTTGCAACATCTTCTGATTATGTGATTGGACTTTATCCTTTGTATCATATAAATGCATTGATTCTTCAAAATCGTTTAATCCACTCGAAGTGAATGGAAGATTCATTCGAGTAGCCAATAAATTATAATCTTCATCAAGGCTTTTTCCTTCTAAGATAGGCATCAATACTTCCCTAAATCTTTGTTGTTTAGGATTAGTTCCAAACTGATGATAAAATGTGTCTAACACAACAAATGTATCAAATAATTGCCAAACTCCTACAATATCTAGATTCCTAGATGCATAAGGCACAACATCAAGCATAGGAGAAAGCTAACCCAAATCACCTATGAGTATAATTAATCTTCCTTTGAAAAATTCATTATGATTTGATGAACCGCAATATCGTGTCCTGCCTCATCTTCTATAAATTAGAGGCGGCACCCTTGGTTCCCACACACTTAGATTTAAACCCTTAGCCAGACTCTTGCATTTTTGTCATTCCAAAGTTAGAATTATTTCTATGTGCCGGCAGTAGGAGTCATAGAGTGAATGGATCTTTATTCGAGCAATTTGTACCTGGGCACAATTTTGTATACGATAATAAAGATGAACTTTATGATAAACCTTGCAACATACATATTAAGCTAATTAGTAATTAATTATTGTTTAATGCTTTCCTAGTTAATTAGTATCTATCTCAACCCTCAACCCCCTTAGTTAAATACACTCAATACGATTACTTCAAGCAGGCGTGTAGTGCTTGGTAACCCAATAATGATTAGCATTTGGTAATCCCAACAGTGTTGCACTGGTTCAAGATGTGTATGGCAAGTGGGAACGGATACTGGTGTTAGGAACATTTAGAAACTAGTTAATGTAAGTTAGCCAGTTAGTTCTCTCTCCCTCTTCTTTATTAGCAAAAGACATAAAAAAATACAAAAGCTATAAAAATCATATACCTCAAGTTTACTTAACCATATAACCATGACAATACAAGTAAGTTTGGGAAGACAACGATTGATTAAACCCTAAGTGTTCCATTAAGGTGCATAAGCACTTGGTCCTTGGAGTTCAACCGGATCGTGCGTGAAACGCTCGTATTCGTATGGTTGAGTGTAGGGGTACCTCGCCACTCATCATTGGCGCCATTGCTAGAGACTTAGTTGTTTGTGCGCTGCGTAGAACATAGAAAATCATTCATATCGTTGGAACGTTAGAACGAACCCTTAGGGTTAATTAAAGAAAGACGAGACAACAGTACATTGCACACTGAACAAGACAAGATGTCTTCTTCTTCGCATAAGAGCACTTCACCACCTAGGACTAATGCAAGAGGTAGTCGGCGGCATAATACACATAACCATGATCCATCAGTTCCTCAACAGTTTCTTGTGGTATATACTCATCCCGATGAGTATGTGCCCAATTTCACCTTTATTCTCCACCAAGACCAACAACTGCGTTGGAGAGACTTGGAGGGTAACATAGTGTTGCCTCTAGGCCGATCAGTTCCCAACATGCTCCTTCGTGCTCTCACACGAATAGGCATGCCGCTTTTATACGCAAAATACGTTGCACATGATCATGACTCAAGAGACTATCATCCCAAAAAAGCACAACATCAAAGGGACTTGCAACAAGAGAGATACCATACATCTTTGAAGGGTAAATGACCCCATGACGCTTTGCATGTTTTGAGCGAAATTGAGGATGGTGAACCTGCCTCAACAGGTTCTGCATGAAACGATGTTCCTCCTCCTGACATTGGTCAGGAGGTGGTGTATCAAAACCTCCACTTCACTATTCACAACCTTGGTTCTGATACCCATGAACATGAAGTGTTCAACGAAGGAACACGAACACACGATAACGGTGGATGTTCTGATCGTGATCATGATTGAGGCCGAGACCACCAAAGAGAAGGTAGAAAACACCATCATGGTGATGGTTCTCCTTCTTCTTCACCTTCATTGTCATCTTCACCCTCTCCTTCAATGTCTAGACGTAGTCATAGGAAAACCAATCATGAGAATAAGGGAAAATGAAGTGAAAGTCATCGATGAGATAGTCAAGAACGAGGATGAGGGCACTCTAAAGAATCAAGGCATAGAAGAAGGAAGAGTAGGGAACTGTGTAGACACCATAGACGCTATGAATGAGACGATCACGAAGAACCCCTACTCACAACTAGAAGCATGCTAGATATAACAGAAGCCATAAGAGTTCCAACAAGGCACCAAAAGGATAGTAGGATCAAGAGGTTAGACATGAACAACATCACACGATTTGAAGGGGGATACAACACTGATCCTCAAAATCATTTACAAGTATTCCACGATGCATGTGCCTTGCAAAACATAGAAAATGAATGGCAAAAACTAAAGTTGTTCCCAAAGACACTAGTGAAAGAAGCTAAAAGCTGGTACCAGTCCTTAGAACCAAAATCCATTCGGAGGTGGATTACAATGTTAGAACTCTTCAATGATAAGTACCAAACGTACTCCCAAGTGTCTAACCTGCAGAAGCAAATCCAAGGATGGAAGCAAGGAAATCATGAACCCTTGGATGATGCCATGGGCCACTATTACACATTGTTACATCGTTGCCCTGGCCATGGTTATTCACAACAGGATCAAATATGCCATCTCATGGATGGACGTATGCCCAAGGAAGGTTATCAAAGCTTAGGTCTCATCAAATTCACAGACTGCTAGAGCAAGTTACCAAAGAAGAAGGTGAGCTACGAAAGAGAGAAAGTGCGAAAGAATACAATCGAGATCCTTCCCTCCGAAAAAGGGAAGTGAGATTTTGTGAGGAGAAAGAAGAGTCACCACTCGAAGAGATGGTGAATAGGAAAACTTTGCCTCTCAAAAAGTTAACATCATAAGTATTGGCAAAGGTAAACCAAATGTGGGACTTCCTAGATAGTAGGTTTGAAACTGTTCTTAATATTGTTGAGGAGTCTAGGGAGCGAGGTAGTGACCGCGACAAAAAGAAAAAGAGAGAAGTGGAAAATGCACGTAACAAGGGTAAGGAAAAAATGGCCATCATAGAAGAGGTTGTGGATTCAGACATGGACAATGATAATGGATGCAAGATATGCCAATATGACCATCCTAAGGGATGTTGCCCAATGATCTCACATCTATAAGAGTCTGGGGTGTATGCACTCAACCCACGACTAAATAAATGGCAAACACCCTGATGGTTACCTTATCCCCAAGGTAACCTAAGGTAGTTCCACCAACCTTCAACATATTATCCAAGTGGAACTCCACCACAACCCATTGAGCAACATCAATAGTGGCAATACCCATAGTCATGGGGGATGCCACCACCAAGGCAAAAATACCCATACCAGTAGCCTGATCCATATGGCTACTATGTGCAACATCCAATCTCTCCATGTGACTTTGTTGGTCATGTTACACAACATCACTACCAAGCCCGTGAGTATTATGGATCTCCTTCTCCTAGGAGAGATAACCCACAAATATACCATCCTTCAAATCCATCTGCAGTTCTCACACTAATAGCTCCATTACCATCCACTCCAACAATGTAAAGGGAACTCCCTACTCAACCATAGTAATGCAATGCCACACGGGCTGTAAATCCTCAACCCACTATTGGTTTTAACAACCGTATGAAGAAAAGACCTTTCTTCAGAACCAACAGTCCAACCAAGCCCTTACAACCACAAGC
>MNCI01014376.1:348210-393343 GCA_015680685.1 Gnetum montanum
CGTAGATGCTCGTAATCAAGTCGTACTCGTGCGCATTAGGAAAGAAATAAATAAAAACAAAATAAAACCATGTACTACAAGGTTTATCCAATCAAGTTCATCTTTATTACCGTACACAACTTGTGTTTAGGTTACAAAGTTGCTCGAATAAAGAGTCGTTCACTCTAGGACTCCTACTGCGAGCACATGGGAAATTAATCTAACTCTGGAGTGTTCAAACTGCCAGAGCTTTGCGACTTCTAGCTAGGATTGGGAAATGAAGGGAGTACCACTTCTTATTTATAGATATGGTGGCGGACTGTGATATCGCATGCGATATCGTAGGGAAGACGTGATATCGCGTATGCAATATCGCGGGGGATGCAATATAGCAGCGGACGCGATATCGTGGCCTATGCGAATTGCATCTCATCACCAAGCATCTCCAATTCTATTCTCTAAAAACAACCTATTAATAAAAGATGATAATTGAGGATTTGAAAATCATGCTCTTCATCATCCTTTACCTGAGGAGTTACATCTAGAAATTATCTTTCTTCCTCTAAAGATTGCTAGAATTCTTTTTCAGTATTAATCTGTGATGCTACATACATATGTCGAATGGATAGCCACTTCATTTTAATCTCCTCATTATTAGAACCAAGATCTTACTTCACATCTCTAAACAAATAATGCAACAACAACATAGCCCAACAATATTCAATCCATTTTTGTTTCCCTTGCTTTGGTAGGATTAGAAACTTGGGATAATATCTCATAATAACATCTGGCTTCAGGTGATGCAAATTTTAATTTAGGTTGTTGTTATTCTTCATGTTGCAATTGTACTTTCTAAAAGCCTACAACAATAATACACCCTCTATTATAAGTAGATGTTTTTGATACATATTAATAAGAGTTATGTAGTTTTCACCTTATCAGTTTCCTCTAAATTAATTAGAACTTTTTTGTATACCTCTTGAGAAACATTAAATGTGCAGAAAACATGACTGTAGTTCACCAAAGGAAGGTCATACAACATGTAACAGACCTCCATAGCACCAATGTCTATGTCTACAACAACATCCATCATAAGCCTTCTGTAAATTGATTTAGCTGAAAATCTGTATTTGCCCTCCATGTTTGAAGAATTATTCTATTATGAAAATTAAGCCTAAAATTGTTTATTCAAGGAACATAAGTAATCATATTATTATTTTCCTGATCCCTTTGAAGAGTGGATTCTAAAGATAATGACTAAGGAACGAGTGGATTCTAAAGATAATGACTAAGGAACATTGTACCTCGAATTGAAAGATATGGAAGTTAAATATCTATATAATTTTTATTCCAAGATAAATTAAAGTTTACCTACTAATAAAAATAAATGTAATGGTGAGGAAATAACAATTTGATTAGAATGTAATATTTGCAAACTTCTCTGCCATTATGTTTTCTTAAGCATGTGTCAAGTTTGCAAATAGTATGTCTTTGAACAACATTAAGGAAATCAACATAATTAGTTTCTAGATTGATACATTGTAGTTGTATAGTAGTCAACTCACATGGATGAAACAACATATTTACATGTAAAACCTAAGTGGGAAGACAAATTTAAAGATATAATAATGGAAAAATCAATATTTGCATTTTCCAAGCAATATCAACAAAAAAAAAACTTTGTGAAAGGAACATAAAAAATGAATGAGAACTTACATTATTTGGATGTCTATTAGCTGTAAATGTTGGATTCCCTATATTTGTAATTGAATCAAAAAATTCCTTTGCCCTATGCATGACATCAAAATCATTATGGTCAAGTTCATCTACCTTTGGAGCACCTTGTATCCACAATAAACCATGCACATGTGGAGATCCACGATACTACCACACATATCATGTCTAGTAGTCAACAATATGGAATTCATTCATCAAAACTATTTAAGAAAGGCAATGTGATGATGATGCATGAACTATACAACTATATGTGGATTCTCTATGATATTACTTTGCCTCCATCATTTTAGTTATGATGAGTTCTTAGGTGGTTCTCCTTCCATTAGATTACACAACTTAGGCCAATAGAGATTTGCTGCACTTAGAGTTAAAAAAATAGTGGGTGTTCCCAATTGATTCACCATGTTAGTTAGCTTTTCTTTACATTTTCTCCAATAAGATGATTTATTGTGAATGGAGGCACCATATTACATCAAATTGTCAATAATGACATGCGATGGAGCATTATGCAATTGATCTTGCAGTTCCTCAACAATTATGGGTGCATCAAAAATATTGTTTTTAGAAAATACAAAAGTAGATTCCATTGTTTGTCTCCTTCTAATGGCATTATAGATATAATACCTAAAAATAAATCACACATTATTGCTTCAATGTTTTAACTAAAAAAATATCATGAATAACGAAAATAACAAAAAAATCAAGAAATAGTATTTACCTGAAATACTTGTGGTGTCCAAATCTACCATCTTTGTAGCAAATAAGATGTTTTGCATATTCATGTAGTTTGACATCTTTAACTCTTCATTCAAGAAAATCACATTTTTCTTCAAGAAAAAGACTTAGAAATACCATCATAAACAATCCCATCATGGTAAACCCATGAATAGAAGAATTAGACATGGAAGGCCATTGAGTAGTGTCTAAATCCTGCAATGATGGATTATGCATCCATGCTCTTATCCAATCAATTTCCTTTCTTACAATTCTAGGATGTTATACAACTAACAATGTATGACCAATAATGTTTTCTTCATCTATTTGAAGCAACGGACCTTCAAACTACAATCTCATTTCTCCATCCTATTTTAACAATGGAATATAATGAATATTATGAAAGATGTTAACATCATCGATATCAACAATATCATCTAATGCATGCATATCAATCTTGACATCTTAATAGTATGGATCATTTGCCTTCTTAAAAAGTAAGGCTTCATGAACCTATCTCTTGTTAACAATGAAATTATACTCAATGCCCATTTAATCTACTCTTATCAATATCAAGAAAGAGATATCTTTTATTCCAAGAGGAAGTCTCTTAGAAATCTATGTGACATCCAGAGAAAAGCTAATTATGTGACCCTTATACTTGAACTGTCCATCTAGCATGTGTAACTTGCAATATGGGATTGATTTTTGCAATTAACATTTCTTCAACCTTAGTTAAACAGGTTAGGACAAGTGGCTAGATTCTTAGATCCATGTTATTTAAAAAAAAAAATCATTTGATCTTTGATGACCAACAAGCTACCCCTATGCCCAACCATACAAATCACTAAGGCGTTATGCGTGATCTGGTCAAATTTTGTGGACCTATAGTTATCTTATACACTAGTTCCTCTAGGAAGTGAAATGGCGTGAAGAACATTCATTGTCTTCCCAACTACACTTGTGAGGCTCAAGGGCATGGTTCAAGTATAATTGAGATATGTGAATTTTTATCATTTTATGTTTTATGGATGTAATCACCTACAACAAGAATAAAGGGTAGAGTAGATTGAAATTAATGTTGTATTGCCTAGCTAGCCTAACACAAGTAACCATTCCACTTTCCTAGACACATCCTGAACACATATAACATTGTTGGGCTACCAAATGTTAAGTGTTGTTGGGTTACCAAGTACTATATGAATGGTCAAAGTGGTCGTGCTCATGTTCATTAATTGCTTGAAAGAAATTGCTTAATGAAATGCGTTAAAGTAAAGAACAAGAAAGTAAAATGCAATAAAGAAAATATTAAGCTATTCTTAGTGCTACAAGGATTGCCAAAAGGGTTCATTTTATTCTTGTTACACTACTGTGCTTAGGTACATTGGTGCTCAAATAAAGAACTGTACACACTTTAGACTCTTTTTAGGAGCACTCAGAAAATATTCTAACCCTAGGAAGAAGAAACATTAAGAGCTTTGCTACCTTACTTGAAAACTAAAAATCAACTAATGAATTACTTGTGAAAACTGGAGCCCAAGTGCAATATTTATAGACCTAGGGTATATACCCCGATGTTGAATCCAGGCCCCAACATTGTGTACCTGATGTCACAGCCAACACAAACGGTGCTTCATCATACCCCGACGACTAATCGAAAAATCATCCTTGAGTGAAGAAGAGGAGGAATAAGTTATTTACAATATAACATACTGGGTAGGTATGAGATTATTAACTGACATGAAAAACTTAATTAGATGAAACAAACATACAAGTTCTGAGTGCCTAAGTATACAAAATTACAATTTTTACAACATTGGGTGTTCATGAGAAGAGGAGTGAACACCCTCAAGAATATTGACATCCAACATCTCTTGGTAGTAGGAGAATGAGAGAGAGAGAAGAGATCCTTTGATTATGATAGTCCTCATTGTGTGGTATTGCTACATCATCTTTGAATAGAAAGTGTTGGTAGTTTGCCATACACAAGCTCATAGGGAGAGTAGCCTATAGGAAGTTTCCAAGTTAAGTGGTAGGCCCAAAGGGCATCATTTAGCTTTGTGCTCCAATCCTTCCTATACTTGCTAATAGTTCTTGTTAATATCCTTGTGATTTCCCTATTAGTAACCTCAGCTTGACCATTAGCTTGGGGATGGTAAGGTGTTGTGAGTTTGTGTTCAACCCCACGTGTTGCATAAGCTTTTGAAAAGTAGTACTTATAAAATGAGTTCCATTGTTAGAAATTAATGCATGTGGCATACCAAACCTATTTACAATGTTTTGTTATACAAACTGAGTAGCAGTAGAAGATGTACAGTCGATGACAATTGCTGCTTCTGCCCATTTTGTACAATAGTCAATAGCAACTATGATGTATGCCTTTCGATTTGACATGGGCTTGATGGGACCCATGAAATCAATGCCCCATATGTCTAATGGTTCTAATGGTTAAATCCACTATTGAGGTTCCTCCATTCAAGTAGTCATTCCACCATCCTGTTGGCATCATTCACAAGAGTGGATGAAATGGTGAGCATCCCAAAAGAGTGTTGACCAATAGTACCCTACCATTAGGATTTTAATGGTCGTGTGTCTTCTAGCATAGTGTCCTCCATAAGGACCTTCATGAGTGTCTTAGAGAAAACATAGTTGATTGGCATTAGGGACACACCAATGAACTTGGCCATCAGTGCACACCATGTAGAAGTGTTCGTTGATCTCCATGAAGTGCTTTACTTGGTAAAGAAACTATTATTTCCTCTGGTGGTCCAACCCTTGTGGCATCTGTTGAGTGAGAAGATAGGTGAGAATGTTATCATACCATTTTGGCTCATTTACACATTTGTTCAGTTATTGCTCCAGCAAAGAGGAGTTCATTAGGAAATGTATTGGATAATAGGCTTTCTTCCTCTTTTTCATCCTATCACAATTGAGACAAGTGATCAATGACCACATTCTTAGTGCCCTTTCGATCTACCATTGTAAGATCAAACTCCTACAAGATCACCAACCACCATATGACATGGGGGCTCACCATTGGCTTGTTCATTAGGAAGCAAATGACACTATGATTTGTGTGCACAAACATCTTATATCCAAGAACATAGTGCCTGAATTTCTCTAGAGCAAACACCACCATCATCAATTCTTTTTCTATAGTCATGTAGTTTAATTGTGCACACATAATACTTCGGCTGGCATAGTGGATGTAGTATGGACGTTTCTTGTCATCTAACTGTATCAACATAGCTTTCTAGCATAAGTCGATGCATCTATCATGATATGAAATGGTTGGGACCAGTTAGATGCTTGTAGAATTAAAGTTTCCATAAGCTTTTCTTTTATTTGTTGGAATGCTTTTTGACATTTCAGGGTCTACACAAAAGGAGAATCTTTCTTTGTTAGTTTAACCAATGGTTTTGTGATCTTAGAGAAATTCTCTATGAATCATTGGTAGTAGCTAGTGTATCCAAGGAATGATTGAACATCTTTAACTATTTTCAATTGACAGGTGATTCCTTGAATGACCCTTACTTTTTTAGGATCCACCTCAATTCCTACTTGCAATATTTTGTGCCCTAATACAATGCCCTCCTAGACCATGAGGTGACTTTTTTTCCAATTGAGCTGTAAGTTAATTTCAACACATCATTTTAGCACTTGCTCAAGGTGGTCCAAGGCTTACTCAAATGTAGCTCCATAGGTGGAGAAGTCATCCATGAAGACTTCTACACCACTATTGATCTGCTATTGAAAGATGCTTAGGACCATGCATTGAAATGTTGCAAGAACATTGCATAGACCAAATGACATCTTATGATATGCAAAAGTCCCTCAGGGACTTGTCAACATTGTCTTTGCTTGGTGCTCCGATGCAATTTGGATTTGCTTATAGCCACTATAACCATCTAGGAAGCTGTAGTGACAATGCCATGATATTGTGTCGAGCACCTAGTCAACAAATGGTAACGGGAAGTGATCCTTGAATGTTGCCATATTTAGTAGTCTGAAATCAATGTAGACCTACCACTTACCATCTTTCTTTGGTATAATTATAAGTGGACTAACCCACTCGCTATTTGCAATGGGATAGATGAACCCTTCCTTGAGGAGTTGATCGATTTCCTCTTTTAAGATTTGCTTCAATTTGGGGTTCAACCACCTCTATGGCTATCATTTTGGCTTCATGGTTGGGTTAGTGTAAATGTGATGCTGGGATATGCTAGGATCAAGCCTTGTGAGTTCAGGATATGACCAAGCAAAAGTTATTGACCATCTTTAAACTACCTTCAACAACATCTTTTTTTGTACTGGAGCAAGTCTTGCATTAATTATAACTGGTTTCTTATTTTTCAAAAATACATATTCCATTCCAGCTAGTAGCATTTTTAGTTCAAGGGGCTATTGCTTGAAGTTCTCAGGAATTTCCAACTCTCCCAATAGGTATCATCATTTGTATCATCAGGGAGTTGGTAATGAACTTGCTCTATCATCCATGCTTGTGACATATTCACATGTCAAGCTCTCAGTTGGTTCCATGCATAGTGTGTTGCTTTCTGAATCAATGGTTAGCCATTGGGTGCCCTCTTGTTTTGTGGTTATTGCGTATAGACACCTTTGAATTTCTACTTCTGGCACACACTGCTTGCATGTAGATATGAATGCTTGCGTGATGGCCCAAAGTTTTTGCACACAATTGCACCCACTATCGCTATACATGGTGCATGGAACTCTCTTCTTCTCGATCTTTCCAGATGCATTTTTTTAGAGATATCTAGGGAAAGATCTCTGATGCCTATTCTTGCATCTATAATGCTCAACCATGCTCTTCCCATGATAATTGGAAAGTCCCCTTTGAAGTTCTCCACTTTGATTACTATGAAGTTAATTCTACCAGTCCTAATGGTATAGTGATGGACTGGTTTGTTGATTCCAATATGATGTTGCTCTTATTTAGAGGAGGCAGGTTCCAAGCAGTGTACATCTCATGAGAAATCAAATTAACATTAGAACCTAAATCAAGAAGAGCCTTGCATGGCTCATTCCCAATGATTTGCAAATAAATTAGAGGACTTCTAGGATCAGCTAATTTCCTGGGAAGGTTTCCTACACAGATCTAGTTAGACATGGTGTAAGTAAGCATTACGATATGAATCTTTGGCAAAGTTTGGTTTGAAGGAGGCTTGAAGGAATTGGATATGAAGAGAGAGGCAGGAGCAGGGTTATCAATTGTAGGTGTAAGTGAAGGCTTAGGTGGACTACAAGGTTGAAAGAAAGGTCTTTTCTTTGATCAAGAATTTGACCCCTCTAATTGATGGTTGGGATGCAAATTAATAGCCCTTGTAGCATTGTATTGTTGCGGCTGAGTGGGTAGTTCACCCTGCATTGTTGGAGCAGGTGGTATCTGTGCAACTAAAGGAGGAGTGTGTGCAAGGATAGGAGGAGGATAAGGGTAGGGGGTAGTGTCCCTTCTTTCATGTAGAGATGGAGTTTGATAATAGTCAAAAGGGTGGTAGTAAGGTTATAATTGAGAAATGTGACTGGAAGAGTCATGTGGAGACATGGGTTGTTGAACATGGTAACCATATGGATTAGACTGCTGGTAAGGGTATTATTACCTTGGCAATGCAAACACCCATGCTTGTGGTTGCTGCCATTGTTGGTATTGTTCGTACGGTTGTGGTGGAGCTCTACTTGGATAATATGGTTGTTGTTGGTGGAACTGCCTGAGATTACCTTGAGGATAAGACAACCTCCTAGATGTCTACCTTTATGTAAGTCGTGGATGTAAGGCATACACCCCAGACTCCTAAAGATGTGACACAATGGGGCAACATCCCTTAGGATGTTCATACTGGCAAACATGACATCCATGATCATCATCTGATTCACTGTTTACAACCTCTTCTATTGTAACAAATTTTCCCTTACCTTTGTAATATGCATGTTCAACTTCTTTGTGCCTCCTATGCTCATGATCACTACCTTGTTCTCAGGACTCTTCAGCACTTTTGAGGACAACTTGAAATCTACTCTTCATGGAGTCTCTTAACTGATAAACCTTGACCGTAAGTTTAGATTGGATTTGTTAAAGTGGCAAGGATTTTTTATGCATCCCCTCATTAAATATGCATTCATCCTCATTATCACAAAATTGAACATCTCGCTTACGAATGGAAGGATTGTAGTTGTACTCCTTTGCACTTTTCCTTTTTCTTAGTTCATCCTCCTCTTTAGCTACCTACACTATTAACCTTTGTACTTGACAAGTAGTTAGTTTTTACAAGTGCCCTTGGGTATAGACACCAAGAGTTTTCCTTTTTTCATTATGAAGCCCATCTACAATGTAGTGGAGTTAAGTCAATTGAGAAAAATCATGGTTAGGGCATTTTTGCATCAAGGGATAGTATCAGCCAATCCCAACATCTAAGGGTTCATGTGCTCCTTGTTTTCATCCTTGAATTGCTTCCTTAAGTTGGATACTTGGGAGTACACTTGATACTTATAATTGAACATCTCAAGCATGGTACTCCATCGTCTGATAGATTTTGGTTCTAAGAATCGGTACTAGTTCTCTACTTCTTTGATGAGTGTCCTGGGAGACAACTTCAATTTCTGCCATTCGTTCTCTATGTTTTGCAAGGCACATGCATCTTGAAAAGCTTGAAGATGTGAATATGATTCTATGAATTAGAGTTATATCCTCCTTCAAATCAAGGAATATTATTCATGTCTAATCGTTTGATTCGACTTTCTTTCATATGCCTTGTTGTAATTTTGACTGCCTCTGTGATGTTAAGCATACTTTGGGTAGCAAATAGAAGCTCATCGAGGCCTTGATCATGGTGCCTATGATGCCCTCTACTACCCCTTCATTCATGGTGATGTACTTCTCTTGAATGTCTATGTCCTTGATCTTGCCTGTCCCGACAGTATTTTGGTTATTGTGATCTTGTCGGTCATTGCCCTCATTTCAATCACCTCCATCACGATCTTGCCTTCTGCTATCACAGTCAAAGCCAGAAGAATAAGAAGATGATGAAGGGGAAGAGGAAGGGGAATCAACACCATCTCGGTGCCTACTACTACCTCTTTGGTGGTCGCAACCATGATCACGATCGTACTTCTTGTTGCCATCATTGTCTGGGCTTGCCCCTCCAGATCGTACATTGTCATTGGATCCCTTGTTACCAGCATTAGGATTGTGAATTGTGGAGTGCATATTCTAGTTTTGACCTTCATCATCGAAGTTAAAGAAAAGAGTTTCATTGAGTGGAGGATCCCTAATAGCTTATTGGTACAACAAGAATGGAGAATCATTAAGTCCTTTTTCCTTCAAAAGTTCATAGCACTGCTTTAGCTGCTGATCTCGTAGGTGTTGTGCTTCAGTGGGCTGATAATCCCTGGCATTAACATATTCCATGATATATTCCTCATGGCGATCCTAAAGACCACATTGTGCAAGAATTTGATAAAGCATTGCAAGAGTAGCATTATTGGGTGATAACACAATGTTGCCTTTCATGTCATGCCACTATAGCTGTTCATCTTGGTGTAAGATGATGGTAAAGTTTGGCACATACTCATCATGATGAGTATATGTAATTTGGTATTTTTAAGGCTTTGATGGACAAGTGTTATCAGGTTTGGGTGGAGAAGCACTCTTGTGAGAAGAAGACATTGTCGATTAGTGAAACAAAAATCACAATGTGCTCTGAGAATTTGATGTAGTAATTGTAAAACAAGATATGACTCTAGGTTTATTCCAACAATTTAAATACTTTTACTAGATCCTAGATAGCACACAAAACAACAAAAAGATCCTTGGCAATGGTGCCAATGATGAGCAGTGAGGTACCCCTACACCCAACCATACAAATCACTAAGGCATTACGCACAATCTGGTTGAATTTCATGGACCTATAGTTACCTCATACACTAGTTCCTATAGGAAGTGAAATGGTGTGGAGAATGTTCATTTCCTTCCCAACTACACTTGTGAGGCTCAAGGGTATGGTTAAAGTGTAATTGAGGTATATGAATTTTTATCGTTTTATATTTTATGGATGCAATTGCCTACAACAAGAATAAAGGGTAGAGTAGATTGAAACTAATGTCTATTGCCTAGCTAGCCTAACACAAGTAACTGTCCCACTTTCCTTGACACATCCTGAACACATATAAAATTGCTAGGTTACTAAACGTTAAGCGTTGCTAGGTTACCAAGTACTATATGAATGCTCGAAGTGGTTGTGCTCATGTTCATTAATGGCTAGAAATAAATTTGTTAATGAAATGCATTAAAGTAAAGAATAAGAAAGTAAAATGCAATAAAGAAAATATTAAGCTATTCTCAATGCTGTAAGGATTGCCAAAATAGTTTGTTTTATTCCCATCACACTATTGCGCTCAAGTACATCAGTGCTTGAACAAAGAACCATGCACACTTTAGACTCCTTCTGTGGGCACTCAGAAAATATTCTAACTTTAGGGAGAAGAAACAGTAAGAGCTTTGCTACCTTTCTTGAAAATTGAAAATTGACTAATGAATTACTGGTGAAAGTTGGAGCCCAGGCACGATATTTATAGACTCAGGATATATACCCTGACGTCAGACATTTGACGTCGGATCTAGGCCACGATGTCACGTATGCCACGTTGTGACCAACACAAATGGTGCTTCATCAATCTCACAACCAAAACTATCAAAAATATTTTGTTTCTTTTCATTAATAGACCTATTTCATGTTGATCCTCTACTTCTCATTGAATCCAATCATATGGCAAGAAACATTTGATTACATACATTGCAAGGATATGTTTGCAAAACTTCTAATTGCATTATTAAAATTCTCTATCACATGAGCAATTTCTATATGTGTCTTTTGTAAGTTTGGAAAAGACTAAACAACTTTTGAAGAAGGAATTTCTATTGTTGGTATAGTGGAAACATGTGTAGCTTCGTGCATTTGATGATATGATTCATCCTCATGTTGACATTGCCTTGTTAAGTGCTCACTCTTGCTATTTTGTGCTGGTTGTTGATCTTGTTGCAATTATTCTTTTATGTCTATGATTTTTGGCACAAATGTAGCCTGAATAACAGGTGCAAACACATTTCCAATGTCTTGCAAAATGTTAGGAAATGTGAATAAAATATTCAATAATAATATATACTAACTTGAGTATGGGTAGACAATAATAACCTGCATTTCTTTGTTGATTATCTGTACTATTATTATTATTAATGTGGATCATTACTAAGGATGAATTTCCAAGTGACGAGAAAAGATTCGAAGTTGATGTAGCTCAAAAAACTGTTGCAACAAATGGTTGTTGTAGATGATCTTAATTAGACTGTCCTACACCTTTCCTATTGGGACTNATAACATAATGTTTATATAACATTGTTGTTATTGAGAATTTGAGTTTTAAAAGATGTTAGTGATTAGTGTGAACCTTGGCTAATGTTCTCATTTTAGTTTGATGTGAAAAAATAATTTCAACAACCCATATAAAGCATAGTCAACCTGAATTAACTATGGTACATGGAGTTATTTCCAACCCCTAACACCCCAGTTAGCCACCATAATTATTTATAGTAAATACAACTATGAAGTTAAAAATAAAAGTAACATCTTCGAAACCATGAAAGCATATTAATATATTTTATTTAGTGATGCTGAAAAGTGCTATACTTAAAGGGATGCATCAAATAGAGCCATAAAAACATTGCAATTTTAAAGGGATGCATTTGCTTGCAATTTAAAAGGAATGCATTTACCATGATGAAAAGAGATTTATTCATGCATGTCTACATTAAGAAACATGTACTTCTATATTTGCAAAGTTTGAATAAATATTAGCAATGTGCATGCACATGCATGACATGAACAATAAAAGTATGGAAGATAATTGAAAAGTTTATATTATAAAAGTAGTATACAATGTAATATAATCCTAATATATGAAACAAAACAAAATAACAAAGGAACATGAAGAAGAAAAAGAACCTCATTAATTAGTTTTTTTAAAAAGGAACTTTGCTATACTCAATAGTCATTAATCATTACTATTAAATTATTTAGAAATATGTTGCAACTATCACATTATTAGTATGATGTCATTTAATTTCAAGAAAGAAAGCATCTCAATGAAACAACTGTAAGGTTGTTTTACCATAAGCAATGTTAAAATATCAAGCCTATGAGAATTTTATTCCTAACTCAAAAGCATTTTATAAATAATTTTCACAATAAAGTATATAACGTAAACTAGCAAAGTGGGTTGCAACACCACCATGAATGTAGCAAGTGGTGGGCTACCTTCTAATGAGTAGCGAGTATACCCTACACCCAACCATACTAATCACTAGCATTCACTCAATGATCTAGTCGAATTTCATAGACTTTAGGTTTCTAAGTATATTGGTTATAGGAGTTGAAAGTAACCATTGTGATCATTGTCTTCCTAGTTCCACTTGTGAAGTGCAAGTGTATGGTTAAGTGTAACTGAGGCATATAACTTTTATCATTTTCTATTTTATGAATTAAGTCTCCTAAGAATAAGATTAAAGAATAAAGTAATTAATTATTTAAGTAATCTAATAACTATCTAATATCTAACTAATCCTAATAGAAGCATCCATTCCCCTTGTCGTACACATCTTGAACATGTTATAATGCTACTAGGTTACCAAATGTTAAGCATTACTCAGATTACCAAGTGCTAAGCGTATGCTCAAAGTGATCGTACTTATGTTTGCTATTTAACTAATATTAATTAATTAATTACTTAAAAACATTAAAGTAGATTTCATGAATGTTAAATTCTTAAGTAAATAATTAAGCTAGTCCAAGTGTTACAAGGTTTATTAGAAAAGCTCATCTTTATTGTTCTCCACATTGATGTTCTCAAGTACAATAGTGTTTGAATAAAGATCTGTACACTCTTCGACTCCTACTATAGGCATTCAGAAAATATTCTAACTCTTAGATGGAAAAACTACAAGTGCTTCACTACAATTATGAAAAGATTGCCATAAATGCAATAGCTAGGCACACATTTATAAGTAGAAACAGGGGGCCCCATTGATGGGTAAATGTCAACAGGTCAAACCTCACATCGATATGATCATGTTGATGAGATCTGGTCGACATGGCCCAATAATGCTACTCATCATATCCCCACGATTGAATGAAAACTTATCCTTGAGTTCTTTACAAAATTTGGGATGGTATGGGATTATTGACTTACTATAGTCATACAAAACAACCACAACAAAAACTGAGTATCCAAGTGTATGGTTTATAATCATTACAAATTTTTTATCTTCATGACAATAAAATTAAACTCCTCTAATGGCATGAAGATAATGAAGAAGTTTAGACTATCCCAAGTGGTGGAGGCTCCTGAGGTTTCAAAGAACCTTCTCCTACTTCGGGCGCATGCGATGGTTGAGGTCATTGTTGTGGTTGTCCTGCAATAGCTATAACTTTTAGTGGAAGATAGAAGGCATTCAACAATGCCTTCATCTTCTCCTCCTTACTTCAAGGATCATTCATAGTCCATGCTGCTTCATCAATGTGGGTTGGAATGGGAATATCCCACGACTAGGGCATTGTAGGGAACAACTCCTTCACATTGACAAACTAGGCAGTGAACTATTTATGTTACATGTCAAACACCCTAAGTGCATTTGGTAGCTCTTGGTAGTCATTCATTCTTTTGGCTAGGTTCTCAGTAATTGATCTTTGATTAGTGAAATTTACCTTGAGAACCTTGAGTTTTGCATTTATAATTTCAAGCTTCTACTTGGTCTCTTTATGGTGCTTGAACTCTACCTTATATAACAAGTACGAGTTGGCCACTTATTTTTCCGATTCAAACCACGACCTTCCGATAGTCAACATCACCATGTTTACATAGTGAAGATTGGCAAGCTCCATGTATTTGATGATCTCCTCGATTTGTAGCTCTTTCATGTGAATTTCTGCCTTGTTGTAGTCATTCAACCCATCAAAGATAAGTTACTAAATATCGCCTCCTTTCTTGAGCTATTGGAGGGCCTCATTGACTTTTGCCTTTTCCATTTGGATGTGCTTCTCATTGATTTCCTTCTACAATCTCACATGATCCCTATAGTGATTTTTCACCTAAAAATTTAGGACCTCAATTTTCCAATCAGTAATTTCGATTATAGTTTTTTGACACAAGGAATGAACTTCCTCCATGGAGAGGTTTCTATTTCTGCTGCCAATCTCTTTAATTCTATGTTTAGCCTAGATAGCTGTTCTTATTGTTGATGGATAAATTCTGACATCTATTGCTTCTATGCATTAACATTTTATAGGTGATGGTTTTTTGTGGCTAGGACCTCATTCTCTCGGCAAGTTTGAACTAGGTCCTTTTCTATGTTATATGTCATGACATTAGCTAAGGATTTGTTAAAGATTATTGTCTCCTTTGTGTTCTCAACCTTTTTGAGTTTATCTTGAAGCTCTTTAAAAGGTTCATCTCTTGTGATTGCTTAGTTGAGCAATGTAGGATTAGTGAGTTGGGCTCTTAATTGAACAACTTTTGTAGCTAAGCATTGATTCTTAGCTTGGGCTATTTCAAGTTGTCTCTCTAGGACAATGGATTTGCCCCTTGCGTAGAGCAACTATAAATGGTTTATAGTGATGGTATCCATAAAATTAAAGACATCTGGAATCGGCTGTCTAGTTCCCATTAGCTGGTCTAGTAATTCCTCATGTTGGGCTATGCTTAATCTATTGCTTAGAGTTGTTACAGACGTCTACATATCTCTTAGCACATGAACATATGTTACAGACATCATAGATGCATTAAGTGCTTTGGCCACTTTATCATCAACCACTTTGACTATTGTCTTGTATCCATGGTGTTGCATCACCAAGACAATTGCCCCCTCACCCTCCTCTAGATGCACCAAAAAGGTGGCAACATCCCTAGAGATGTTTGGGAATTGATGCTATTGCGAGAGGGACATCGTTACCTCTTGGGTGCTTAGATTTGACCTTGCAGGTACCTACATTTGTTGGGTTGAGAAAATTGATGCCGCATCCTCCATTTGACTTAAGGTTCTGGTGACTTCATTGAGGTGGCTCATTATTGGTCTTTATATAGATGGGTCACCAGCACTCATCCTTGCTTGCTATTGTTGTTACTACAAAAGCTACTCTTAGAGTTCACACATGCACTCAAGGTTAGCACAAGAGTCTAGCATTGTTTCATGAGTGGGTGGTGGAGGTGGTGGTTGTTGCTCCTCTTTTTGGATCACTTTGGCAGGCACTTTGCCCTTCATCATTTTCACTCAAGAGGTGGTTGAAGCATGTTGGATAGTGTCATTTGTGTAGTGGGTTATGCCTCCCCTCTTGCACAATTTTTTGATGAGGCATAGAAAGGGAAGTGCCTTCATTCCACATTCGTTCTCCTTGAAGCACTTCTCTGTCTTAAAATAGATTAGCTATGAAAGGTTAACTAGGAATCTACTGCTTAGAGTGGTGCACGCACGGGTGAAAAAGGTTGTGATTTTGTGTGGCCTCACCATTGGATTGAGGTGAAAGGCTACGATCTTGAAGTATGCACATTCCATCGTGGTGAGTTCACCAAACTCCTTATAGTCTACTCCATAACATTGTTGCATCCATTCTTTCTTAATACTTGAATTTACTTACATTAGAATTTCACTAAGATTGATCCTAGTCTCTAGTAGCCCAAGGGCCTTAGAGATTGCTTTCACCGAGTAGGACACTGAAATGTCCTTGATCTTGACCATTGTACCAGCCTGCCAATTATTCCAAAATAGATATGTCTCTCCCATGTACCACTCCCCATTGGAAGTGATGGTGGGCCACATGGAAGAGTTATGCAATTAAGCTTTAACTTTTGGAGGAGTAAACTCCAAGAAAGGTCAAAAGTTCAACTCCTAAAGCATGGATTTCTAGGCCTCCTTGGATGTGATTTGCTTGAGGTAGGCCTCCATTAAGGTAACCCCAAGATTCAGTCTTCGCTCAGGTGTCTCATCTCGGTGAGACTATTTAGTCACAGTTGCTTCAAGAATTTGTCAGATAGATTCCACTTTAGGCTTCTTTCAAAGCAGTCCTGTTGCATGGGTTTGAACTGCTTGCTCTTGGGCCTATTCTTGGCCCCTTTTGGTTCTTGGCCGTTTGTCCCTTGGTAGGGATGGTTCTTCCTCCTGCACATGCTTTCCTTTAGGTGACATCTATAGTCACAACATAACCAAGGATTAGTGTATAATGTGTAACTTATAACATTTAAGTACCTTATTTCATTAGGCAATTACACTTTGACTAATTTATGATCATGGTGGATTGATTATTTTGATATTATTTCTTTTAAAAGGTCACTGAAGTTTGTTGGAAGGGCTTAACTTTCATAAATTGATGTTTTAATGCTGGTTTCTTAGTTAAACCTTTGTGGGAGTCAGAAAAACTCTAAATATTTTTTCATAAAAAACGTAAGGTTTGTGGCCCCCACAATAAAGAACTTACCTCTGGTAGCTATAGGACTAAATAATGAAGTGAATTAGACAAATGGTTTGAAAGTTATGGCTCTTGGAAGGTTTTGGGCTTTGAAAAATTCAAAAACTCCCCCTTGTTTAAGCACAAATGTGAGAAATTGCAAAGGGGTTGCACATATTTATAGACTTTTTATGTTGCGTCAATGAGGTCCTGTTTATGTGGGGGGCTTCGTATATGGGGTCCCATCCATAGAGCCTATGAAGAAAATATTTCACTTTTAAAATTTCAAAAAATAGAGAGAGTTTTAACATGAACTTAGGATCCTCAAAGAGTTGAAAAAGCCATGAACATGATCAAATACTTGAAGAGGGCTTGATTATTCACAAAATTGGAGTTTTGGATTAGAGAATGAGGTGTTGTGTTGGAGAAAAGGTCATAAAGAAGTGCATAGCTGGATGCAACTGATGGAAAATGTGGAATGATTTGATTGCGAGAATGCCCCAAGGGTAAAGAACTTAACTAACCCAACCAAGAGATATACAAGTGGATCCTTCCCATAGTAGGCTCATGCCCTTTGTTGCCTTTGCATATCCTCAAACCAATGAGTCCATGGATGCCATAGTTGATTAATGGTTATGGAAAGTTAAGAATGTAATCTGGAAGAATCTACCTAATAACTTTAACATATCAAAGTAAGACATGAAAAATTGGAAGTGAGGTGAGATGAAGGAAAGGAGTGGTGGATGAGAGAGAAGGTGGAATGGAGTTCCATCTCATGGTCACATGAAGTCCCTTGTGGATTTCATGGTTAAATGACATGATAAAGTCCATCCTTAGTCCAAATCAAAATCAACCTCTTTTAGTGACTTCACATTGATATTCTAAAACTAGTCCATCCCCTCAAGACACAAGAATGCTCCCACAGATTAATCACTATTCCTTATTAAGAAAAAAAGAGAAGCAAGAAGTGAGAAAGAGCCTTAGTTAGAGGGGACCTTTAGGCATGGGTAACATATCTTTCTAGTCCCATAACCAATGCTTGTAGCTCGTTATTTTGTCTAAGGGATCTACTTTGAAATCCTATTATTTTTTCATTTTTTTTTGAATTTTATGTGTTTATGAATTTTTAAATGGGAAGCATGCCATGCAAAGACTTTGACTTCCTGTTATTAGTCAACAACGGAACGACAAGAAATCCATGAAAACACTCATGTACTCAAGAGAGTAAAAAGGTAAAAATTGCATCGAGTCCCCTTGAAGTCACACCCTTATCAATCTATTTAATCTTTCCCAAGTTTGGAAACTACCAAGGTTACAAGTTCGTTAAAGTTTTATTAATGAAAGGGACCTCATATTTCCAAAACTAGGAACACCATAGTGTTGTTGATGGGTGAATGACATGGACTCACTACTTGTTCAATGAAAAAGAAACTTTGTCTTAGTTATCAAATCAAAATTCAAAGAGAGAAATTAAACATTAGCAATCCAATAACATTAAGTACAAACCACCATTAGCAAACAACTACAACATCACTGTGTCTTGTTGGCAACAAATAAAAACAAAGCAAATTATTAGAGAACATAAAAAAAATTGAACCACAATAAAGTAAAATATAAAAGAAATTGTAAAATATCCAAGAAAGATAAAACGTAGTAAAGATGGTGTAAAATAAAAAAGTGTGAAAACAAAAAGATGTAAAATTAAGGAAATTGTAAGACAAAAAAGTGTAAAAACTAAGGAGCCACTTTAATGATTAGTATGGATGGCCATCTCTCCCACAACTATGTTGGAAGGAGAAGATCCGAAAAATTGAGCGTGGGTGTTCATCTAATGAGGTGTTACTAGCACTCGCTTGCTTGGAATCATGGAAAGGTTCTTATTTGTTGTGTGTTGACTAGTTGTTTCTTATTTGGACTCTTAGGTTTCTTATCATGGAAGGAAAGGTTTCATAAATGATGTAAGGACCTTCCTGCAATGTTTGGAACTTAGTTCATTATGGCACATGTATGGGGTTCCAATAAGGGACCTTGTCTCTAGGTTGATATTTTACTTTCCTGATTTTAAGGTTATGGTATTGTTTGTTGAATGCCTTTGCACTTCATTAAAGGATAGGATCACCAGTCTATTCTCAGCTAGCATGTTATGGTTGATCAATCTTTCTTTTTGTGCTAGGCTAAGGTCAAGGTCAAGGTCACAAGCTATTGAAAGTGTATGGAGCTTAGACTGGATAGGAAGAGTTGGTAATTTTCTGTACACTAGTTCATAAGGAGAATAGCCTATAGGGAATTTCCATGTTGAGCGGTAGACCTAAAGGACATCATTAAATTTTGTGCTCTAGTTTCTCCTATATTTGCTAATTGTTATGGTTAAGATCTTAGTGATCTCCCTATTGGTAACCTTAGCTTGACCATTGGCTTGGGGGTGGTAGGATGTTATTAATTTATGTTCTACCCCTAAGCGTTGCATGAGCTTTTGAAAGGTGTTGCCTGTAAAATGAGTACCATTGTCAAAAATTAGTGCACATGGCATCCCAAACCTATTTACAACATTTTGTTGTACAAATCAAGTAGTTGTAGAAGAGGTATAGTCAATGACGGCTGCTGCTTCTACCTATTTTGTACAATAGTCAATAGCAACTATGATGTATGACTTTCCATTTGACATGGATGTGATGGGACCCAGGAAGTCAATGTCCCAAATTTCAAAGGGTTCTAGTGGTTGGATCCACTACTGAGGTTCCTCCATTTGAGTGGTCATTCCACCATCACATTGACAATGATCACAAGAGAAGATGAATTGGTGGATGTCCCTAAAGAGTGTTGGCCAATAATACCCTACCATTAGGATCTTAATGGTCATGTGTCTCCCAACATAGTGGTCCCCATAAGGGCCCTCATGTTCATCCTAGAGGATGTGTAGTTGGTCAACATCAGGAACATACCAATGAACTAGGCTATCAGTGCATACCTTGTAAAGGTGTTTGTTGATCTCCATGAAGCATTTGGCCTAATGAAGAAATTATTGTTTCTTCTAGTGTTCTAACTCTTGTGGCATCTCTTGAGTGAGAAGATAAGTGAGGATGCCATCATACCATGTAGGTTCAGTGGGCACTTGTTCATTTATTGCACCAGCAAAGAGGATTTTATCAAGAAACTAATCAGAAAGTGAGCTCTCCTTCTCTTTGTTGTCCCATCTTAACCGAGACAAGTGGTTAGCAATCACATTCCTAGTTTCCTTTTGATCTACCATTATGAGATCAAATTCTTGCAAGATCACAAGCCATCCTATGACATGGGGGCTCATCGTTAGTTTGTTCATTAGGAAGCAAATTGCATTGTGGTCCATGTGCATGAAGATCTTGTATCCAAGCACACAGTGCTTGAATTTCTCCAAGGCATACACCACTGCAATTAGTTCTTTCTCTATTGTGGTGTAGTTCAGTTGTGCACCCATAATGCTTCTACTTGCATAGTAGATGTAGTAAAGACATTTTTGATCTTCCTACTACATGAACACGGCTCCCAAGGTAGAGTTTGATGCATCCATCATGATGTGAAATGGTTTGGACCAATCAGGTTCTTGTAGAATTAGAGTTTCTACAAGCTTTTGCTTGAGTTGCTGGAATGTCTTTTTACATTTCTCAGTCCATATGAATAGAGCATCTTTCTTTGTTAGTTTTACCAATAGTTTAGCGATCTTAGAGAAATTATCTATGAATTGCCAGTAGTAGCTAGTGTGACCAAGGAATGACCAAACATCTTTGATAGTTTCTAGTTGGTAGGTAATTCTTTAGATGACCCTTATCTTTTCAAGGTTCACATCAATCCTTGCTTGTGAGATTCTGTGCCTTAACATAATGCCCTTTTAGACCATTAGATGGCTCTTTTGCTAATTGAGCTAAAGATTGGTCTTCACACACCTTTTCATCACTTGCTCAAGGTGGTCCAGGGCTTGCTCAAATGTAGTGCCATAGTTGGAGAAGTCATCCATGAAGACTTCCATGCTGTTACTAATCTGCTATTGAAAAATGCTAAGGATAAGGCACTGGAAGGTTGTAGGGGAATTCCATAGACTAGATGACATCTTTCTATATGTAGAAGTTTCCTAAGAATTTGTGAATGTGGTTTTGGACTAATCCTCCAATGTAATTTGAATTTGGTATAGCCACTATAACCATCTAGAAATTTGTAGAAGCAATGCTTAGAGATAGTGTCCAATACCTGGTCCACAAATGACAACAAAAAATGATCTTTTTATGTCACCATGTTCAATAGCCTAAAGTAAATAACACCCTCCACTTGTCACCTTTGTTTGGCATGATTACAAGTTGGCTAACCCATTTGCTATTCATAATGGGATATATGAACCCCACCTTAAGGAGTTTTTCTATCTCCTCCTTGATGATCTGCTTTAACTTGGGGTTCAACTATCGCTGCGGTTGCCTCTTTGGATTTATGGAAGGATTAGTATAGGTGTGATGTTGGCATATCCTAGGATCAATCCCAATGAGTTTAGGATATGACCAAGCAAAGGCTATTGACCATTTGTTAACCACATTTAACAACATCTCTTTTTGTTTAGGGGGTAAGGTTGGCATTGATTATCACCAGCTTTTCATTGTTTAGAAAAGGATAATCCATGCTGGTAGGTAGAGTTTTCAACTCTAGGGGCTCCTATTTAAAGCTTTCAAGGATTTTCAACTCTCCCCAATAAGTGTCATTAGGTTTGTCATCAGAGGGTTGGTGATGAACTCACTCTAGTTCATCCATGCCTTCAACATAAGCACTTGTTAGGCTCTTAGTTAGTTCCATGCAAAGTGTTGAGTTGCTTTTAGGATCAGCTATAAGTCATTAGGTGCCCTTCTATTTTGTGGCTACTGCATACACGCACCTTTGAATTTCTATTTCATCTACACATTGTCTACATGCTATGATTGATGTACTTTTTATAGCCCATAGTTTTTGCACATAGTTGCACCTTGTATCACTATATATGATGCATGGAACTCTCTTTTTCTCAATCTTTCGAAATGCATTTTCTTTTGAAATCTCCAAGGAAAGGTCTTTGATTCCCAATTATTCATCAATGATACTTAGCCAAGCCCTTTTCATGATGATTGGGAAGTCCTCCTTGTAGTTATCAACATGGACATCTAGAAAGTCAATAGGATAGGACTACCCATAGATGGTGGTCACAATGTCCTTCACCAGTTCCAAGGGAATAGTGATGGATTTGGTTGTCAACTTAAGATGAATGTCACTCTTCTTAAGTGAAGGTAGGTTCTAGGTTTTATACATCTCATGAGAAATCAGATTTATACTAGAATTTGAATCTAGAAGATCTTTGCAAGGCTTGTTCCTAGCAATTTGTAAGTAAATGAGGGGACTTCTAGGATTAGATCCTTTTCTAGGAAGGTGGCCAACCTTATTCAATCAATTACTGGATGGGTTAACATGATGGTATGCACTTTTAGAGGTGTTTAGTTGGAAGGGGACTCAAATAGAGTGGATGTAGAGGATGAGGGAGAAGTAAGGCTATCAGCTACATAAGTCTTTGAGGGCTTTGTAGGACTGTTGATTTGGAAGAATGGTCCTTTTTAGGATTTGGTTTCTAAATCATTCAATCGAGCAGCCAACTATAATTTAATAGCCCTAGTAGCATTTTGTTGCTACAGCTAGGCTAGAATCTCATCCTACATTGATGGAGTTGATGATAACTGGGTTGAAGGTGGAGGAACATGTGCAGAAGGATGAGGAGAATAGTGAGGAAATGAGAATTCTCCTCTTGGACATTGGACTCTATAGTACTTAGGAGGGTAGTAGTGATGTTGGAATGGAGCATGACTAGAAGAGTCACATGGAGAAATGGGTTGTTGAACATAGTACCCATATGGATTAGGCTGTCTATAAGGGTACTATTTCCTTGGTGGTGGCATCCACCACAACTACAGGTGCTGCCACTAATGATACTACTCATACAATTGTGATGGAGCTCTACTTGGATAATAGGCTTGTTGTTGGTGGAACTACCTAGGATTGCCTTGAGGATAAGGCAATCTTTTGGGTGCTTGCCTTATCACCAATGTAGGATTTAGAGTGTGCACCTTAGATTCATGCAAGTGTGACATAATAGGACAACATCCCTTAGGATGTTCTTATTGGTAGATGTCACACCCACCATCATTATCTGTTTCAGACTCCACAACCTTCTCTACTATAGTAGCCTTGCCTTTACCCCTTTGGTGGGCATGTTCTCTTACCCCTTTTGTGGACATGTTCAACTTTCTTTCTTTTGCTACAATCACAATCCCTACTTGGCTCTTTGGATTCCTTTGCTATTTTCAAAGTGGTTTGGAATTTTTCATCCAAAGAGTCTCACATTTTTTCTACCTTAGCTAAAATTTTGGAAACAAATTTTTGAATTGGCAAGATTTTTCATTGCATCACTTCATCAAGTGGTGCCTCCTCCTCATTGTCATAGAATTGGACTTTCCTTTTTCTGATGGAAGGGCCCCGATTGTACTCCTGTGTACTTTCATATTTTCTCAACTCTCCTTCTTCTTTAGCAACCTACTCAATTAGCCTTTGAATCTAATGGGTCCTTAATTCTAAGTCTTCCTTGGGCATAGATCCCAAGAATTATTTTTATTTATGATCAGAGCCCATCTATGATATGGCAGAGTTGCTCCCTTTGAGAATATCTATGGTCAAGACATCGGTGCAAAAGGAAATAGTACCTACCCATGGCTGCATCCAAGGGTTCATGTGTTCCTTATTTCCAACCTTTAATCTACTTTCTTAAGTTGGACACTTGGGAGTACGTTTGATACTTGTTATTGAAGAGCTCAAGCATCGTACTCCATCTACAAATTGATTTCGTCTCCAAGGACTGATACCAACTTTCAACTTCTTTGATGAGTATTTGTTGGAATATCTTTAATTTCTACCACTTTTTCTCCATGTTTTGTAGGGCATAGGCATCGTGAAAGGCTTGAAGATGGTTTTTCAGATCTAAGTTCTATCCCCCTTCAAACTTGGGAATATTATTCATATTCAACTGCTTTATTTTGCTATCTTTCACATGTGTAGTTGGAATTCTCACTACCTCTACAATATTTAGCATGTTTTGAGTTGCAAGCAGAGGCTCATCATAGTCATGGCTTCTATGATGACCATGATGCCTATGATGCCCTATGCTATCCCTTCTTTCATGGTGGTGCGCCTCCATTGATTGCGCACATTCCTAATCTTGACTAGTTTTACAGGCCCTACGATCATTTTTTTCCTATCAGTCGCCTTCATCATGGTGACATCCTTTCCAACTTTAGTCAAAGCTAGAGAAAAAAGAAGAGGATGACAAAGGTGAAGAGGAAGGAGGACTAGCATTGCTATGGTGCTTGCCACCCCATCTTTGATGGTCATGGCCATGATCATCATTGCAATGCCTATCCTTGTCCTTGCCATGACTCCCATCTTGGGATCCTCCATGATCATGGGACCCATTCTTACCTAAATTAGGATTTTCTATAGTGGACTGTAAATTCTAGTTCAAGCTTCCTTTGTTAAAACTAAGGGAAGGAAAGTCAATGAAATGAAAACCCTCAAAGAAGGAATCCTCACTCTCTTTTTGGCCTAATAGGAACAAGGGGTTATTGAACCATTTTCCCTTCATAGCTTCATAGTGCCTCTCCTATTGTTGATCTCTTTTACATTGTTTCTCAATGGGATGGTAATCCTTGGAGCCATGATCTTGAACAATGTACTCAACATGGAGCCCTTGGATGCCTAACCTCATAAGAGTTTGAGCATCACACGAACTGATCGATTAGATAACAACATAATGTTGCCATCCATGTCCCTCCACTAAATTTTGTCATCCTAATGTAGGATGAAGATGAAGTTGGGAACATATTCATCAGGATGAGTATATACCACTTGGCATTGCTAGGGCATTGGCTGATTTGATTGTTGATTCCTTTGATTGGATGTGTGCTCAAATTGAATAGAGAATCATCCCTATGAGAAGAAGAAATTTTAGATTAGAGGAAAAATTAGTGTGCTTATTTACAATTATTATTATTAGAATGATTGTGACTTTAAGGTTCGATCCAACAATGTTGAATAATTTTCACTAAGTCCTAGATAGTGCAAGTACCTAACTAAAGTCCCTAGCAACAACACTAATGATGAGCAGCGCTAGTGATTCATTTGGTTGGGCATAGGGTAGACTCGCTGCTCATCATAGGGCATAGGTTTTTAAGGCATATAACTAAAGACTTTAGGAGGTGAAACTAACCATTGCAATTGTTGTCTTCCTAGTTCCACTTATGAAGTGTAAGTGTATGGTTAAGTGTAACTGAGGCATATAATTTTTATCATTTTCTATTTTATGAATTAAGTCACCTAAGAACAAGAATAAAGAATAAAGTAATTAATTGTTTAACTAATCTAATAACTAGCTAATATCTAACTAATCCTAACATAAGCATTTGTTCCCACTTACCTTACACATCTTGAACACGTTATAATGCTACTGGATTACCAAACGTTAAGCGTTACTGGGATTACCGAGCATTAAGCATATGCTCGAAGTGGTCATATTTATGTTTGTTATTTAACTAACATTAATTAATTAATTATTTAATTACTTTAAAACATTAAAGTATATTGCGTGAATATTAAATGCTTAAGTAAACAATTAATCTTGTCCAAGTGCTATAAGGTTTATTAGAAAAGCTCATCTTTATTGCCATCCACATTGATGTGCTTAGGTATAGCAATGCTTGAATAAAGATCTGTATACTCTTTAACTTCTATTGTGGGCACTCAGAAAATATTCTAACTCTTAAATGGGAAAATTGCATGTGCTTCGGTACAACTATGAAAAGATTGCCATAAATGTGATGGGTAGGTGTACATTTATAGGTAGAAATAGGGGGCCCCATCGACAAGTACATGTCAATAAGGCAAACCCCATGTCGATGGGATCATGTTAATGAGATCACGTTGATGGGGTCACATCGATAGCATCTCGTCGATGTAGCCTAACGATGTGACTCATGATCTTCCTAAACCCAAATGAAGAGTAGAAAAATACCAATTCTTTTAGTAGTAAACTCCATATCTAATAAATGTGATCATATGAGTTGCTATTGATTATTATCATTATCATTATTGAAATGTTAGCACATGTATCAATGCAAGAATAAGATAATTCTATTTGCAACCATCTATAAAGAGGAAATGTTAAATCAAAATGATAAACACATATTAAGTTGTTGGTCATCAAACTATAATTATTTATCCTCCACAATAGATTAGTTGTATGCATATTTTAATAAAGAGTATACTTTGTTTTGTTCTTCTCAAAATGTTTTGGCTAGCTACCACGGTGGGTATGATTGACAAATCATTTGCAATGAGGGTTGCAGTCGTACATTTGTTTGGGCAGAGTCAATCATGATGTGGAGGATAGAGTTGGTACTCTTAGTATATACTAACATGTTAATAAATAATCCTATAAAAGAAGTGAAACATCACCAAAATTTGCATGTTATAACCATTTTTCATTGTGTAGCCTTCAACCCATGAAACTTGAGGTAAAACTTTGTTGTAAATGTGAAGATTGTAACCCATGAGAGACAATCTCACATATTTCATATTTTTGGGGTTGAAAAAAGTCACATAGTGTCTATATTTGGGCTTTTGGAGGGGGGAGGGGTGTTAGAAATGCCTTTTGGGATGCCAAAAATGGCAATTTGATGGGTTTTATGGGGGTAATACACTTTTCTATGCTGGAAACACTTGTAGGGGGTAGATCTCACCTACCCCCAGCATGGAGGGGTATAACCTTCTCCCTGAGTGTGGAAACTTTATACCTAGTATAGAAACTTCATGCTTAGCATGGAAACTTCATGTACAACATGGAAACTTCATGTTCAATGTGGAAACTCACCTACTCTCAACGTGGATGCATGGGAGCAAAATTCACCTACCCCCAACGTGGAAGATCTACTTCCAACATGGAAGATCTTCCCTTAGCCTAGATGCCATCCCCTCATTACTATTTTTAGTAAATGAAATGACCATGGGGGTATGACACTTACTATATATGGTAACCCCCCAAATTTGGGCATCCACCTAACCTAAAACGTAACACAAATTTGTAGCCAATTTGCAATAGTTTTGTAGCCCAATTTGTAGCCAATTTGCAATAAAAATTAAGGCCAAAACCCTATATAAACTAACCCCAAACATCATTTTGAGGTTCCACCCCTTTAGCGCTCACACACTTTGGCATTTTTGCATTCAATAGCTTTGAACATGCATATAGCTTCTTGAATCTCTAGCATGGAACCTGCATAGGCATTATTACACCCTCCTATAACACCAACATTGTAGATTTGGTGCAAGGAGTAGCAAATGTTCAAAAGCATTGGGAGTTGTGGAGCATCTAGATTATGAAGCAACTGATCCCGCCCCCGCCAAAGTGAATCCCCCTGCTACCCTAGGCATATTTTTGTACACATTTCTTGAACTGTTTTTAGTTTTGTTTATGTGCATGATAGATTTACTTGTTCCATTTTGATGCATTTAGTTTCTTAGATCTTCATTGCATTTTTATTTTTTCTACCCTTGTTTTACATTTCATAAGTCCTTGGGTGATTTGTCAGACCATCCAGGGTACCTTGGATCTCATTTTTTGGAGGCCTTAGGGATTTGAGGTTAAAGCTATTACACTAGAATTTTTGGTCTTCCAACAATCAAATTTTTTAGTAGCTACAAGAAGAACTTCCCATCATGCTTTTGTTGGTTTTCCTGCCATGCTAGAAAGCTATTGTCTACATTGTAGTTCTTTGCTAAGGTCTACAGGGGAATGTCTTCATGTGCTTAGGGTAAAGCACAAGGCTACAGATCTACATGAGGTCTCTTATGCACATCATCAAGCTACACTAGCTTTATTATGCATGTCGTCACTGAGTTGCATTATGCCTATCATGAACCTAATTGCTACACTACATCTTTGACATGGTTGCATCTATGGTGGTCATAATTAGAGGGGCTGGAGGCTTATATAGGGTAGCAATTAGGGTTAGTGAGAGTGAGGGTGTCAGAAACCAAATTAGATATTTCTGAAGGCTTCATGAAAGTTTCTCAATTTTTCCATCTTTCATTTATTTTTTATTTTGTGATGACAGGATCGGGGTGGAGCACGTGGTTTATGTCTGACATGACCACGTTTGAAATAGAATTTACTTTTTTACTTTTTCTAGTAGCACTAACGTGGCCTCGTTGAAAATAGAATTTGCTTTTTCATTTTTTTGGTAGCACTATGTTGCAATGAAAGTTTTTCATTTTTTAATCTTTTGTTTATTTCCAATCTGGTGGATGATGAGTCATTGTGGGTTGACCACATTGATGGGATCCCATTGATGTAGTCGTGTTGACACATGGTTTGCTGCATCAACATGTACATGTCAATGTTGTGTCTAGTCTTGCCTATATAAATGCGTGCATCAATTGCATTTATGGCATTAGTTGATTCATAGCTTAGCCAAACTCTTGCACTTTGTTTTTTTGAGAGTTATAATATTTTCTAAGTTCCCACAGTAGGAGTGAGAAGTGTATAGATATTTATTTAGGCATCGATGTACCTAGACACCTTGGTGTGAGCAGCAATAAAGACAAGCTTTCTTCATAAACCTTGTAGCACTTCAATTTAGCAATCTTTACTTAATGCATTTCTTAATCATGAAATTTACTTTAATGCATTTGATTAATTAATTAAATTTAAATAATTAATACACATAACTACAACTATCTCAAGCATACGCTTAATGCTTGGTAATTCCCATAACACTTAACGCTTGGTAACCCTGTATTGTTGTAACGTGTTTAGGATGTCTACGATAGATGGGAATAGACACTTATGTTAGGAATAGTTAAAGAATTAATTAGTTATTAGATTAATTAAACATTTAATTACATTACTTTATTTTTGGCATTTAGGCGAATTAAATGAAAAACATAAAAATGATAAAAATCATATGCCTCAGTTACACTTAACCATACCATTGTACCTCACAAGTGAAACTGGGAAGACAATGATCACGTCCTTGATATTCATTGCCTAGGAAAAGTGTACTTAGAGAGCTAAAGTCTATGGAATTCAATTGGATCACTTGGTGAACACTAGTGATTCATATGGTTGGGTGTAGGGACTACTTGCTGCTCATCATTGGCATTGTTGCCGACGACTTTAGTTAGCTATGTGTGCTACCTAGGAGTTAGCAAAACTATATAACGATGTTTTAACAAACCCTAAAGTTGAAATCATTAAGAAAAATAATAATAATAACAAAAGCACACCATTTTTATTTTGATCTAATATGGCTCTTTCTCATAGGGGAGATTCTTTGTTGCCATACAAGGTTCTAATCAATAAAGACATGAAGATCCAAAACTACCTATGCCCTAATAATGCAAAGTGGTCTATATTCACTTAGATGCATAGGTTCTAGACTTTACCTTCATTCTACACTAGGATGAATAGATGTGGTGGATGGACATAGAGAAAAACCTTGTGTTATTGCTTGATCAATTGGCTCCTGCGATGCTACTGCACACTCTCATGAAATTGCGCATCGTAGGGCTCAATGCTAAATACATTGTGCAAGACCATGACTATTGAGATTATCATTGCATTAAGGCATAATGAAGGAAAGATTTACAACAGGAGGCTTGCTATGAGCTATCAAAGGGGAAATGGTTCACCAACCCTTTATTCCTACTTAGCCAAAAGGAAGGAGAGGATCCCTTCTTAGGGGATTCTTGACACACTAACTCTCCCTTCCTTTTTTTTGATGAGGGGGCCTTTAACTAGAATTTATAGTCCACTATAAACAACCCTAGTTCAGGGAAGAATGGGTTCCATAATCATGGGGACTCTAAAGGAGGGAGTCAAATTGGGAACATGGAAAAGCACCATGGTAAAGATAAACATAGTGATCATGGTTGTGACTAAAGAAGAGGGAGTAGTAGGCACCATTTTGTTGCTAGTCCTCCTTCCTCTTGACCTTCATCATCCTCATCTTCTTCCTCCTTTAGCTCCAATTGAAGCTACAAACGACAAGACCATGATGGAGGTGACCAATGGGATAGAGATGATCATAGGCCCCACTGCAATAGTAGAGACCTGGGACATGGGCAATGAAGGAAGGCCCACCACCATGAACGAAGGGACAATAGAGGGCAACATAGGCATCATGGCCATCACAAGGGTCATGACTACAATGAGCCTCTACTTGCAACCAAAAATATGTTAAACATTGTGAAGGCCATGAGAATTCCAATGAGGCATGATCAAAATGTTAAACATGAATAATATTCCCAAGTTTGAAGGCAGATACAATTCTAATCCAAAAAATCATCTCCAAGTCTTTCACAATGTTTGTGCCTTACAAAATATTGAGAATAAATGAAAAAAATTGAAGCTATTCCCTAGGACACTCATCAAGGAGGCTAAAAGTTGATATCGATCCTTAGAATTAGAATCAATCAAACATTGGAGTATGATGCTTAAACTCTTCAATAATAAGTATCAAATGTACTTCCAAGTGTCTAACCTAAGGAAGTAAATCCAAGGGTGAAAGCACGAAATACATGAATCCTTAGATGCGGCCATAGGCAGATATTACTGTCTATTGCACAGGTACCCAAGCGATGGCTTTTCTCAAAGGAAGTAGCTTTGCCATATCATAGATGGGCTCAAGATAGAAACAAGGAGAACTCTTGGGGTTTATTCCCAAGGGAGACTTTTAGGACTAGGAGCCCATTTGATTTAGAGGCTGATTAGGCAGGTGGTCAAAGAAGAAGGTGAGCTGAGGAAAAGTAAAAGTGTAGAGGAATATAATTGAGATCCTTTCATCTAAAAAAGGAAGGTTCAATTTTGTGACAACGAGGAGGAGACACCACTTGATGAAGTGGTGCAATGTAAAACCTTAACGATACAAAAATCTATTTATGAAATATTAACTAAGGTAGACAAAATATGGGATTCTTTGGATGAAAAATTCCAACCTGCTCTTAGAATTGTTGAAGAGTCTAAAGAACAAGATAGTGATCATGACCAAAGGAGCATGAGGGAAGCTGAACATATCCATCAAAGGGATAAGGGTAGAGCTACTACTATTGAAGAGGTTGCAGAATCTAAAATAGATGATGATCATGGGTATGACATTTGCCAATATGAGCATCCTAAATGATGTTGCCCTATTATGTCACAATTGTAGGAGTCTGAGGTGTATGCCTTGAATCCTAAGGTGGCGAAAAGGCAAACACCCTAGAGGTTGCCTTATTCTCAAGGAAACTATAGGTAGTTCCACCAGCAACAAGCCTATTATCTAAGTGGAATTCCATCCCAACCTCATGAGCAATACTAGCAGTGGCAATACCCATAGTCATGGGGCATGCTACCAGCAAGGTAGCAGTACCCTTACCAGTAGCCTGATCCATATGGGTACTATGTTTAGTACCTGATTGCTCTACATGACTCTTCTAGTTATGCCTCTTTATAGCACCACTACTACCCTCTTGAGTATTATAGAGCTTACTCTCCAAGAGGGGACTCCCCATTTTTTTCTAGCATCCTCATCCTTTTGCATCTGTACCTCTACCCTTAACTTAGTTGCCACTAGCTCCATCCATGTAGGGTGAAATTCTTGCTCAGCCACAACAAAGAAATGCCACAATGGCTATTAACTTACAGCTAGCTCCCTAGCTTAGTGGTTCAGACAATAAGCTTGAAAGAGACCTTTCTTCAAACCAACAGTCCTTCTAAGTCCTCATAGATACCTATGGTTGATGACCCTACTTGTCCTTTATTTTCTGCATAATCATTTGAGATTCCTTTGAACTAAATGCCTCCCAAAGTACATAGTGTCATGTTGACCCATGCTGTCATAGATTCAATAGAATTTGTGACCAAAAAATTTGATTATTGGACAAAATGGAATGAGATCTAGTGCATAGTAGTTTCTCAATCCATGAATCCCTAGGGCCTTCGAAAAAAAATGGGATTTAGGGAACCTTGGTCAGTCTGGTAGATTAACTAGGGACTTATGAAATGCAAAGCAAATAAATTGTGAAAATACAATGTAAAAATTATAGATCTAAAAAAAGAACAAAAAGCAAATGCTTATTACATACATAATGCAACTTTAAAACTTTAGTAAAATAATAAAGAATGGATTTTAGAAATGTGTTCAAAAAAATGCCTGTGAGAGTAGAGGGGGGTTCACTAGTGTAGGAGTTTAAAGCCCATTGAAGTTGATGTAATCTACTCCACATTCTAGGTACTAAGCCACTTTTGATGCTTTCAAACCTTCTTTGCTACAATGTTAGATTTGCAAGTTAGCTATGGTGGGAGTTGAGAAGTGTGAAAAATCCAAGCTGCCCAAGTGCTCTACATTGAAAGTTGGAAATCTCAGGAGCACAACATGGAGCTTGAAAGTTCATAAATTAGAGGGGGATTGCAAAGTTATAAGGTAATAGAGTTTCTACACTAGGTTCAAGAGAAAAAAAGCGTGAAAACTTATAAGAATTCATGAGTGCTTGAAAATGCCCAAGTGTAGAACTTCAAAATTACTAAAAAGTGTAAAGTGTTGAACCTGTAAATGGTGTTTAAGGATAGTTTTTATAGGTTTTGGACCATGAATGGGATGCCAAAATGGTTGTAAAATGGCTACCAATCTCTACCTTGTTTAGGTAAGATGGGTGCCCAAATTTGGGGGTTATTATACATAGTAAGTGCCTTCCCCCATGGGCATTCTATTTACTATAAATAGTAACCAAGGCACACCTTCTATGTTGGAGATGAATCTTCCATGCTAAGCTTTCAACCATGCTTTTTGAAGTGGTTGGTCATCATTGACATGCATAAAGTGATGAATTTTGGCTTTTGTGTCTTCCACACTGGGGGATGCAATTTTCAACGCTAGGGGTGCACGCTAGAGGAAAACTTTCATGCTGAGGGGGGAAGGTTTCTAGGTTGTGCATGTAGTCTCCACACTAAAGAGAGAAAGTTTCCAAATCCCCCATCCTTCCATACTAGGGGTAGGTGAGATTTACCNCCACTTATCAGGCATTTTTTATCCCAAAACTATAAGGTATGTGAAATTGCCCAATGTGGGTTACAATCTTCACATTTACAATGAAGTTTTGCCTCGGGTTTCATGGGGTGAAAGGTACATGATGAAAATTGGCTATATAACATGAAAATTTTTGTGGTGTTTCAAAAGATTGGCCATCTTTCTAGGAAAAGATTTGATCTTGGGAGCCCCCTCATTTACTTGCAAATCATTGGGAATGAACCCTACAAGGCTCTTCTAGATTCAAATTTTGGTGTCAATCTGATATCTCATGAAATGTACAAAGCCTAAAACCTGGCTTCTCTTAAGAAGAGCAACATTCATCTTGAGTTAGCAGATTAGTCCATCACTATTTCCTTGGGATTGGTGGAGGACATTGTGATCACCATTTGTGGATGGTCCTATCTTGCCGACTTCTTTGTGATCCAAGTACAAAATTGCAAGGGGAACTTCCTAATCATGATGGGAAGGGCTTAGTTGAGTAGAATAGATGAATGGATGGGAAGTAGAGACCTCTCCTTGGAAATTCTTAAGGAAAATGATTTTGAAAAGATTGAGAGGAAGCAAATTCCATGCATTGCGTACAGACACACAGGGTGCAACTGCATGCAAAAATTATGGACAGTGAAAAGCACAATAATCATAGCTTGCAGCTAGTGTATAGATGTCACAAAAATCCAAAGGTGCCTATACATAATGGCCACAAAATAGGAGGACATCTAGTGGTTGATAACTAAACCTGAAAGTAGCTCAACTCTATGCATGAAATAAACTGAGAGCCTAATGATTTCCTATATCAAAGGCATGGACAAGATGAAGCAAATCCATCGCCAACTCTTCGATGAACTTGATTATACCAATTTCAGAGAGTTGAAAATTCCTAAAAGCTTTAAACTAGAGTCCCTTGAGTTGAAAACTCTACTAGTTGGAATGAAATATGCTTTTTTGAAAAATGGTAAGCTGGTCATTATTAATGCTAACCTTGCTCCTATGTAGCAAAAGAAGTTGTTGGAGGTGGTCAACAAATGGGTAACCACCTTTGCCTGGTCATATCATGAGTTGACTAAAATTGATCCAAGGATATGTAAGCATTACATCTACATAGTTGCCTCCATTAAATCAAAGAGCTAGCTGTAGCAGTAATTGAACCCCAAATTGAAGCAGATAGTAAAAGAGAAGATTGAACAACTCAAGGTGAGGTTCATCTATCCCATTGTGGATGGCAAGTGGGTTACCCCACTTGTGATAGTGCTAAATAAGGGTGGAAAATGGAGGGTTTGCATTGATTTTAGGTTATTGAACATGGAAACATACAAGGATCATTTTTCATTGCCATTGTGGACTAGGTGTTAAACACCATTTCTCAGCATTGCTACTACAGCTTTTTGGATGGTTATAGTGGCTACAACCAAATCCATATCACACTAGAAGATTAGGCCAAAATAACATTCATGAGTTCATAGGGGATTTTCACATATGGAAAGATGTTGTTTGGGTTGTGCAATGCCCCTACACCATTCTAACACCTTGTCCTGAGCATCTTCCAACATCATATTAGTAGCAAGATGGAAGTCTTCATGGATGAGTTCTCCACCTAAGGGGCTACATTTGATGAAGCCCTAGACCATTTTGAGCAAGTGCTAAAAAGGTGCATAGAGAAAAATCGTAGGCTCAACTGGAAGAAAAGCCATTTGATGGTCTTGAGGGCATTGAATTTCACAAAAAGGAATTGAGGTGGATCCTTAAAAAAATAAGGGTCATCCAAAGAATTACCCAACAGAAACAAATAGTTAAAGATGTAAGGTCATTTCTAGGACACATGGCTACTATTGGCACTTCATAGAGAATTTCTCTAAAATTGACAAACCATTGGTGGAGCTGACAAAGAAGGATGCTTTGTTTGTCTAGACTAATGAATGCAAATGTGCATTCTAGTAGCTTAAGAAAAAGCTTGTAGAAACTCCAATTCTACAAGCACCTAATTGATCTAGGCCCTTTCAAAACATGATAGATGCATTCAATTATGCCTTAGGAGCCATGCTCATGTATTTGGATGATTAGAAATGTCCTTACTACATTGACTGTGCAAGTGGAAGCATTGTGGATGCACAGCTAAACTACATCACAATAGAGAAAGAAATAATGATAGTGGTGTTTGCCTTGGAGAAATTTAGGTGTTCATGCACATGGATCATAGTGGAATTTGGTTCTTGATGAATAAGCCAATGGTGAGCCTTGTGTCATACAGTGGTTAGTGATCTCTCACAAATTTGATCTCACTATGGTAGATCAAAAAGGGACTAAGAACATGATTGCTGACCACTTGTCTTAGTTGAGATGGAACAATAAAGAGAAGGAGAGCCCACTTTTTAATCAGTTTCTTGATAAACTCCTCTTTGCTAGGGTTATAACTAAACAAGTGCCTACTAAACCCAACTGGTATGATGACATTCTCACCTACCTTCTTACTTAGGAGATGCCACAGGAATGGACCCGTAGGAAGAAACAATAATTTCTTTGCTAGGAAAAATGCTTCATCGAAATCAATGGATACCTTTATAAGGTATGCACCGATGGCTTGGTTTAATGGTATGTATTGATGCTAATCAACTGCACATGCTTCATGAGGCTCATGAGGACCCTTGTGAGGTCCATTATGTTGGGAGATGCACAACCATTAAGATCCTCATGACAGGGTATTATTAGCCAATACTTTTTAGGGATGCTCACCACTTCGTTTGTTCCTGTGAACATTGCCAACATGATGGTGGAATGATTGCTTGTATGAAGAGGCCCCAATAGTGGATCCAAACACTAGAGCCCTTTGACATATGGGGCATCTATTTCATGGGTTCCATCACTTCCATGTCCAACGAAAAGGCATACATCATATTTTTTGTTGACTATTGTACAAAATGAGTGGAAGTTGCAGTTGTCATTGATTGCACATCTTCTATGGCTATTCAATTTGTACAATAAAATGTTACAAACAGGTTTGTGATGCCACATGCACTTATTTCTAATAACGAAACTCATTTATAGATACTATCTTTCAAAAGCTCATGCAACTCTTGGGGGTTAAGCATAAACTAACAACACCCTACCATCTCCAAGCTAATGGTTAAGTAGAGGTCGCGAATAGGGAGATTACAAAAATACTAACAAGAATTGTTAATAAATATAGGAGGTATTGGATCATGAAACTCAACGATGCCCTTTGGACCTATCACTCCACTTGGAAAGTTCCTATTGGTTCCTTTGCCTATGAGCTTGTGTATGAAAAATTTCCAATAGTTCCAATCCAAATAGAGCTCTATACATTGTCAACAGCTTGTGATTTTAACCTTGACCTAAGCCTAGCATAGAAAGAAAGATTAATGAATCTCAACTTGATAGACCAAAATTGATTGGTGGTTGATGAATCGCCATTTTAGTTAACTGCGATATCGCGTACACGATATCGTGGCTAGACGCGATATCATAGCCTAGCCACGATATCGCATACGTGATATCGTAGCCTGCCTCCTCATCTATAAATAAGAGGTAGGCAAACTTAGAAGGTAGTTTTTTAGTGTTAAGTTTTGATTTTAGTTCTTAGTGTTAAAGTAGGGACTTTCTGTTAGTTTTTCTTCTCAACCCTCAGTGCATGCCCGTAGTGTGGTGATTGTAATTGTATGGCATCCTTATTCGAGTGTGACATACTTGGACATGCACATGACCGGAAACAAAGATCGAGATTACTTCATCATTGCAACGTTCATTTAGTTTAATTATTTATTTAACTGTTATTCACTACTTTCTTAGTTAATATCTCTTCACCCTAAACTCCTGTTAAACGCGGAATGAGTACGACTTGATTACGAGCATTTAAGTGTGACTACTTGGTAACCCAGTAGCGTACCTAGGATCTGCACTTGGTAATCCTAGTGGTAGTCATGCATGAGGTCAAAGATGTGTACGGATGATTGAGGAATGGATGCTCATCACACTTAGGTTAACTTAGATTCTCTCTCATCCTCTCTCTCTTAGCTTAGTTAATATTATTTTCTATTATCTCTAGGAGTAGCATCAGTATAGAAACACATCATACACCTCACCTTGGACTAAACCATACGTGACAAAGTTAATACTAGTCTAGATGGGAGGACAGTGAACTACGACCTAAGGATAACTATCTAGATACCACAACTAGTCCATCTGCAGAGTTCGACCGGATCGCGAATGAAACACTTGTATTCATATTGTTGAGTGTAGGGGTACCTCGCCACTCATCATTGGTGCCATTGCCAGGGACGGTGCTAGTTATCTAGCTTAGTTATATCATACAAGGTCGCTGTACAGGAATTAACAATATGTCTTTTAGGAGGAAATCATTATAAAAAGTCACATATAAATTCACACACAATTGCACAACCATGTCTATCGTACAAGACCATGATAATGTCACATTTAGTGAGGAAATTCATTGGAGAACCAACAAATTATATGACAATGAGGATTAGAGTACGCAACCTGAAGTGGGGGTTTCTTATAAACATAAACGAAGGCAACATCGTCCCAATGCATGAAAGCATAACTTACTCGATGATGATGAACCCCTACTGGCCACTACAAGCCTAACACAAATATAAGAGGCTGTTCGAATCTCCTGTAGGCATCGTAAAGAGAGTTGCCTACCCAGGCTCGATCTAAACAACTTTCCCAATTTTTTAGGAGGCTATGACTTAGATCCACAAACAACATTTACAGGCCCTCTACGATGTCTGTACATGGAACAACAGTGATAACGGGTGGCAAAGACTCAAGCTCTTTTCTATGACACTCGTTGGCCAAGAAAAAGTATGGCATAGATCATTAAAACCAAATTCAATACGACGTTGGCCAACAATGGTAGAACTCTTTAACGAAAGATATCAAACCTATGCAAGGGTGTTAGCCTTGAGGAAACAAATCCAAGAGTGGAAACAAGCACAACATGAACCCTTGGACATGGCCTTAGAAAGATATTATGCACTGTTAAACAACTGTCCAAGCCATGAGTTCTCCGAGGAATGGCTAATGTACCATATCATCGATGGGCTTCGTGATGCAACAAGAGAAACCCTAGGGATGTATGCCCAAGGTCAACTATACAAACTACAAACCCATCAAGTCCAAGAGCTTATTAAGTGGGTAGCAAAAGAGGAAGGAGAAATGGCTAGATGGAAGAGTGTTGAAAAACATCAACGAGACCAAAGTCTCAACTTAACAACGGTTCATAATCATCAAATGGAGAAATCAATGCATCTCAAGGCGGAAGAACCATCTTTGCCAGTACAACAATCATTAGAGGAAGTTGAGGCAAAGATTAATAAAATGCTGGAATGGATGCATAAAAAGTGTGAAGAATATATCGATATTATTAGAGATAGAGTTTAGACAGCCCGAGAAGCAAGACAAAATATCATTAGACGATCGGAAAGAAGGGATGAAGGAAATAAGAGCTCAATTGCCAATCATACATATGAATGCAACATTTGCCTGTATGATCACCCCAAGGGCCAATGCCCGATATTGTTACATTTATATGAGCATTGGGGAAGCATGTTACATCCAGAGTTCATATAGAGATACTGTGTTCAATCACAGTGGCAACAATTCCAGTAGTGGGAGAAGCCATCCCTAAACTAGAGACACCCTTCATATCATCCGAATCCAAATGTTTATCTAGTTCAACATCCTATTTTCCCAACTGGGCCAACATGCTTCATCTCACCGTATTACCATTCTTCTCAATACTATCAGCCCATGTCCTCAACACAACCACCACCTTGTGTACCACACACTTCTCCTAATTTTCAACATTCTCATCCTTTCCCTCCTTCTACATCGCCACCAATTGTTCCTAAGATGTCTGCACCACAACAACAACCCCTGAACGTTACTTATGCTACTATTACCAACAACAGTGAGAGATCTCAGCAGCATCAAAGGCGACCCTTCTTTAGAAATGATCATAGGAAGGGACAACACAATTCTAAGGCCGCTGCATCCTCCAACTTAGCACAATTCAAACACTGTGGCACATCCCTCTCTTCGAACCCAACGCCTGATGTTACTTCATTAGGGCCACCAATTAGCACTCCAACAACCATACGGCCCAATGAACATAGCCATGGAGGGCAACACCCCGATCCTTGCATACCATCTTACAGTCCCAAATATCATAGCAGGTCAACTCTTTATCTGGGAACCACCTGTCATAAATTGTCCCACTATGTTTACTATAATCAAGTGTGTGAACCCCAATGGGGTAAGTATGACCAAGTTCCAATATTTCCAACATGCAAGGATCCTCATCTTTCAACTATTAATCCTCCCCATGCACAACTATTTAGTTATGGGGGATACCCCCCATTCTAATAACAAGTAGGATTAATAACTACTTTTCATTTTCTTTAATTTTACAACTTTTTGTTTTCTAGTTTTTCATTTTTCAAATTTCTTGTTTTATCTTTTTGTCTTTTTGTAAGTAATCTCATCTACGAATAAAACACTTATGTGGCTTGTTGGTTGAGGTGTGTTCTATGTTATCGAGTCTTGAGTGATCAATTATGTGGATGGTGAACCCATTACACCCACTCATCCATTCTACAAATAAGAGGTTTTGTTCAAGGGTATAGTGATATTCTTGATATTATTAAGACTTAAAATTAATTTTGTGTTCATTGTACCTAGAATGAAGAAGGATGGACCAAGAGGGAATGATTAGGGTGTGACATCAAGGGGACTTGCGGATTCTCTTTGGTAACGTCTGTGAGAGTTATCATGCAACATGGTTGTACTAGGATCCTTGTAGATCTAACACAAAATGGGAGTAAAAGTAATCAAAAGGCACTCAAAAATCCAATNTGTGATGTCACTAATCAGAGGAATGGACTTGGTCCTGATGTTGGAGTGATGGGTTAATGATACATTGATCATGCTTTACACGTAGAATTCATTGTGCCCTAGGTCAGTTAGCTCATGTTCCAATCTCTACAACCCCTTCTGTAGTCTGACTCATCTCGCTGTTCATGTAATTGTAGCTTGTGTCTTGTATAGCGTAGAATTCTTATCTCATCTCGGTGATACTTACATGTGTGTGTTTTGTGGAACCAGTGTGGATTACATTTAACCCTTCGAGTGCCCACGGACACTTTTAAGTGTGGTTACGCAAGGGCATTATAGGTTGGAACTTGGTTTGGGGAGGACCCACTTGCGTAATTCTATAATTTACACTCATAATCCATCTTCCACACACCATTTATTACCCTCAGCATATTGTCAACAATGTTCTTTCCCTTATTACTATCCCTTCAAATTCCAACGTTCCTATGAACCATCACATGCCCTTTTTCTCTTTCTTACCATCACATATCATTATTCGTGCCTTCAAAAATAATTAAATTATCCTAGAACCCCTTAACAATAGCCCAATGTCCAAGTTTATAACATCAATTTCAAGAAAATCTTAAAAAATTCGGTATCTTTCATTGTGACCTAATATCGATAAGCCGAGATATCGTGTACGCGATATCATAGTTGAAGTGATATCGTGTACGCGATGTATCGTACGCGATATCGCATCCCTCCAAACTATATATATGTGACCCCCCACAACACTTAGTGTCATTTTCAACCATTCACGTGGGGGAGTTTTTCAAATTTCTCTCTACGACTTGCGATTGCATGACCCTTGCTTTCATACCTATATCTAGCTCGTTGGTACTCTGATTTTCATTCCGTCTGAACCTACTTGAACTCGGAGTGTTCAACTTAGTCATGGGGGAGGGACACACACCGAATAGCAGAGAAATTTTTTGAAATTCATCATCACCCGAAGGAAATATTTAGGGGTAATTAATTGTAAAATTAACAATAAAATGTGTCAAAAATAATTTCATTCCCTAAGCTATACCAAAAAATTAAATTTGGAAATCACCTAAGCAAGAGGACTCAATATTATAATCTTTCAGGGACATGTTCTTTCGATAATTAACATCACACGGAAAAAAAGTAAATCTATTAAGGCATGTAGTAAGGTATAACGTAACTTTGGTAACAGCCTTACTAACGATTGGCTCGTGTGATTGCAGATGGCCTCGAAATGAGAACAATAGAAAGGTCCTACTCAAGGTGGGAACAAACGACCTAGGAGAGGTGAAGGACAAGTCCTTGCCACACAGTAAGCAGAGCAAAAGGAAAAATCATTTAGCATTTATCAAGAAGACCCTGGTACTGTACAATTGAGGCAGGCAAAAGGAGGAGCTGCTGTAGTGCCTGAACAGGAACAACATCTCACGTTGCCCTAGGAGTGTGTTCAAGCTATCCATGAAAGGTCCACATTCACTATGGTGATTGTGGAATTAAATTTTGAATCTTTCACAGAGTTCGCTCCAGAGGCTATTTGGGACCAACTCAAGGGGTCCCCATTATGGCCTATCCTCACTAAAAGTGGTGCCTAGTACTTAGGAGAAACGTACCAATTTTGGCACAATAAAGAATAAGGCACCACGGTTAACATTGGTGGTTTGATTATTGACTTTTCTATTCAGGCCATTTTGGAAGTATTAAACCTTCCAAATATAGGCCCAAGGTTGCTTAGTTATCTACTCGTTTAAACCCCGATGTGCGATGGGTTTGGTTGGAAAAGGCATAAGGAAGATAAGACATTTGGGGAGTTGACGACAAAAGAGAGGATCTATTTCAAAATTGAAACGTATCACCTCTTCCCCACTAAGGGCTTAAAAAGGATCTCAACATATGTGGCAAGGGGGTGTGCAGTGCTGATGGAAAAGGTTAATGCTAACCTGCCTCATCTATATTGTACGGAGATCCTGAGGTGATTTGAAAAATGAAAGACAGGGAAGCTTGCCTTACCCTTCCTTTGTCTTATTAGGAAGTTGTGCCAACGTGTTGGTATAAGAGGATACGCTAATGATGTCCTCTAAAAAGCCCAGAATGCTTCATATGCTAAATTGTTAAAGCCACCAACTGCAAGGAAAATCATTGGTGAGATGCTGGGACCAGAACAAGAAAAAGAACAAATGGCTAGACCAACTGCAACCCAACTTGCAGGACCCAGCCAACTTCCAAGTACGGGACCTAGCCAACAATAAGAAGTAGGGCCTAGCACGAGCTAGGATCGAACACCACTGCTGCAAGATTACAGACTGTTGATGAGCCATCTTAGGGCCATCGTTGAGATGGTTAGTTGGGGAAGTCGTGATGATGCAAATCTCTTCTACATCATCAACGATGCCATATAGTCCATGGTTTCTTTGGATCATGCAAGGGTTGAAGTGTCCATCCATACAGGAGGAGGGGAAAGTACTTGGTCACAACAGATCTCGGGAAACGCTGCTTCTTTCAAAGTGTAATTAGAAACTAATGAAGGGGCCACAGTGGTGGTCATGCAATACCAGGATGCAGTGGGAGCTGTAGAAGTGGTCACGAACCACATTAAAGAATCATTTAATGTACCTGTTGTGCCACTAGCAAATCTCATAGGAGCACAGTGATGAGACGCGAATTTCACAGGCTGCGATATCGCATACGCGATATCGCGTCCACCGCGATATCGTGTCCTTCCCTACGATATCGCATACGCGATATCGTGGTCTGCCACCAAATCTATAAATAAGAGGCGGCACTTCCCTCATTTATAATAATAGGCATAAAGTAGCGAATCTCTGGCGGAGTGATCACCCCAGAGATAGAATATTTTCCATGTGCCCGCAGTAGGAGTCCCCCAAGTGAACGGTTCTTTATTTGAGCAGCTTTGTACCTGAAAGCAAGTTGTGTACGACAATAAAGATGAGCTTTGTGGATAAACCTTGCAGTGCATGGATAGGTTTAATTAATGTNAAGCACGTGCGTTACATGTGGTGATGCCAGTAACGATTAGCGTTTGGTAGCCATAGTTGCACAGTTTAGGTGTGTACGGCAAGTGGGAATGGATGCTGATGCTAGGACTTAGTGCTGTAGTTAGAGTTAGTTTTAGTTCCTCAACCCTTCACTTTTTAGCATAGGAGATAAACTGAAAATACCAAAAAAATCATATACCTCAGAGTTGCTTAACCATACATTGTGACACATACAAGCAAGCCTGGGAAGACAACGAACGATTAACCCCAAGTGTTCCTTGTGGTGTTTAGGCATTTAGTCTATGGAGTTTGACCGGATCGCACGTGCTACGCTCGTTTCATATGGTTGAATGTAGGGGTACCTTGCCACTCATCATTGGCGCCGTTGCCGGGGACTAAGTGTTTTTTTGCCAGTTAGAACATTAGGAATCATTCACATCGTTGTGAGCTTTAACAAACCTTCGGGTTAATCAGTTAATTAAAGAACACATATAACAGTAAATAGCACACCATTAGAATGGCTTCTTCTCACAAAATCAACTCACCTAAGGACAACACAGAAGACAGTCAGCATCACACACATAACTGAGACCAGCCATGTCCTAAACAATCTAAGGTCACATATACTCATCCTGATGAGTATGTCCCTGACTTTACTTTTATTCTTCATCAAGATGAACAACTACGATGGAGAGATCTACAAGGTAACATTGTGTTACCCCCAGATCGATCTGTCCCTAACATGCTTTTCCGTGCCTTAGCACAGATTGGCATGCAAGAGCTATTCGCTGAATACGTTGCAGAAGATTATGACATGAGGGATTATCATCTATCAAATGCCCAACGTATTCAGGATGAAAGGAAGGAGAGCCAACATTCATTGTTGAAGGGCAAGGTCCCCCATGTCCTTAGTGAAATAGGAGACGAGGAACCCCTCACAATGGGTTTCTTAGAAAATGATGTTCCTCCTCCTCACAATGGTGAAGAGGTTAGGCATCAGGGCCTTCGATCAACTGTACATGCTACAGGCTCTGATCCCCGTGAGCACCAACTGTTCACGGCAGGAACAACCACTCACACTAAGGACGGACACTTAAATCGTTACAACGATCGGGGCCGAAGCAGCCGAAGAGAAGGTAAGAAACATCGCCATGGTGATGGATCCCCTTCCTCTTCTCCTTCATCTCACCATTCACACTCTCCTTCCACATCTGGGCGCAACCATCGTGAGCATAACGGAGAGAGTAAAAGTAAAAGGGAAGATGAAATACCTCGACAAGAAGGTCGAGAGGAGTTAGGACAAGGGCAAGGACGTAGGGAGAGTAGGGAACCACCACGAAGACATCATAGACGTCATGAAAGAGATGATCATGACGAACCCCTACTCGCAACCCGAAGCATGCTAGACATCACAGAGGCAGTTAGGATCCCCACAAGGCACTTAAAAGACAGCAGGATCAAGCGTTTGGACATAAATAATATCCCACGTTTTGAAGGGGGATACAACGTTGCTCCTCAACATCATTTACAGGAATTCCACGATGCCTGTGCCTTGCAAAATATAGAGAATGAGTGGCAGAAGCTTAAGTTGTTTCCAAGGACACTCATCAAAGAAGCAGAGAGCTAGTACCGGTCCTTAGAACCAGAAACCATTAGGAGGTGGAGTATGATGCTTGAATTATTCAATAACAAATATCAGACATACTCCAGAGTGTCCAATTTACGTAAGCAGATCCAAGGCTGGAAACAAGGTGCTTATGAACCCTTGGATGCTGCCATGGCCCGTTACTATACACTGCTACATCGTTGCCCAGGCCATGGGTATGCTAAGAGGGATCAACTTCCCCACATCGTGGATGGGCTAAGAAATGAAATGAGAAGAACTCTTGGGACTTACGCCCAAGGGAGAGTTTCCCAACTGAGAGCCCATGAAGTTGAAAGTTTTTTGGAACAAGTAGTGCAAGAAGAGGGTGAGCTACGGAAGAGGGAAAGTGCGGAAGAATACAACCGCAATCCCTCCCTTCGCAAGAAGGGAGTGAAATTCTATGATGAGGAGGACGAGTCACCACTCGCAGAGTTGGTGAACTGGAAAACCGTGGCGATCCAAAAGTTAACAACGAAGATATCAGCTAAGGTAGACCAAATGTGGGATTCCTTAGACTCA
>MNCI01014381.1:7883-27022 GCA_015680685.1 Gnetum montanum
ACCATAGAAATTGAACCCATAACTCACCAAATTTGAAAACTTATGGCTAGAGCAATACCTTATTTTCTATTCCTTTTCTTCATTTACGTATGACATTATTTATTCATCTTTATTGCTCACATGTGGACGATGGCCTGGCAGGCCGGAAGAAAACACGCTAACCACTATACTTCGTATTGTAGGCAAATTTGACCCATGCCATGATCACAGGAGTAGGCCATGTGGAATAACGGTGTTCAAAATCCACAGCACGCATCTACACTATTCCAATACGGGGCATCGTCGCAATCACCGAGAAAGGGAGAGGGAGAGCGGCATTCGCTGCAACGAGAAATGAGAGCAATAATCCCACATGGACTGGGAAAATAATATTCAGAACAATAAATATTTACTCGCACCATCATATTGCAGGCCAGCATTATGTGATAAAACCACATATCAGAAACCCCTGTCATCTAGTGTTGGCCTTTAGCATAAACATTTTATTGGATATAAATGTTAAGTTCAAGAGATGAATAATAAAATTAATTTAATTTAAGTTGATTACATTTGATTATATATAAATGGTGTTGGAACCTTAAATAATCATAATATAAATACATCTCAACATATACATTGTCCACCACTCTCAAACTTATGACTTATAACATTCTTAGAGTAAAACCTCATTATTAACTCAACCACACTTATGGTTAGGCTACGCGACTCATGAGTTCCCAACATTTAAACACATGACTTATAACATTCTTAGAGTAAAACCTCATTATTAACTCAACCACACTTATGGTTAGGCTACGCGACTCATGAGTTCCCAACATTTAAACACATCATTCTTGGCACTGCTAAATCCAATTTCCAAACCCATGTTGGTTATTCCCTGGGTCCCCGACTTCAACGCTTATTATTTAGTGTTGACGCTTATTATTTAGTGTTGATGACCTAATGAATAAAATGATCACTTCACGTGTTTGTGGCCATTGGCGCCACCCATGATCAGATCTTGAATAATGATCTCTAGCATATGGACTTTGAAACCTATTTGCGTTTTTCTCGTTGGTGGAATTCTTGGGGTGAAAACCCTATGGGCCATTACATGATGTAATGGATGAAGGAAATGCAAATATACATTTAATATCAATGTGTAGAGCTTAAAAATCATGGAAAAAGAAACCAAGCCACAAGCTTATGAGGCTTTTTCACCTTTTAAAAAAATTTTAAGGTGTTTTCTGTGTTTTTGTTTTTGTAAATTTTAGCTATACTCTTTAACAATGTAGTGGAGATTTTAAATGTAATTCTAAAATTTAAATAAATGAATTCATAATTTATTATTGTAAAATTTTAAAATATCCTTTTGAACATGATTCAATGGTTAAAAAAATAGATAAAAAACATGTAATAGATTTTGTTCTTTAAGGCTTAGGTACTATTTTGGATTACACAATAGAGGATGATAACATAATAAACTTTTTAAGGGAAAAGAGAATTGGAATATATGTAACACCCTACCTATCCAACCTAAGCTTAGCTTAGGAATAGGTGGAGTACTAGCAAACCAATGATAATTACAACATATCACATACAAGTAGATTGAGTAAACATAGCAACAAGTTGTAACTCCCTCCATAAAAATCTCAACAAGAAGCTAATAGTACATGATCTACATAAGCCTACTAACTAGCATATATATAAAAACATCATCCAAAAGATTGCCTTGTACATGGAATGCTAACCATCCAAGCCATACATATGTCTAGCCCAAAATACAACATATGAATTAATATGTTCAACACATATCATGTCCCTAGGTACATCATATAAAAACCATACAAGCAATCCATAGCCGATGGGCTATCCATACTAACACCTATAGTAAAAACATCCATCTCTCTCGTAAAAACATGTAATAACATTGACAAGAATATAGAACCAAGGCCTTCATCACCTCCCTTAGGTTTGGCTTCTAGCTCCATCACTTGCATACAAAAGGGGTCAATATAAGACTAAGGGGGAGCCTTTACACATCCTCTGTGGATGGGAAGTATGATGTTATACTAGAGAAGAGGTGTAGGTAGGTTGAGCAACTTGCAATAGGGTAAGTACATCTTGAGTCATAAAGTTCCAACACCCTCCCATAAAAAGCATACAATCATATCACATCACATCACACAATGATAACTACATCCATGCTATCATCCATAATAACAAACTCATGGCATCATGAATTTGACATATGGCTATTTGAACAACTGTCCAATATCATACATAGCTCAACATAAGAGCTCACTATGCATAACTGGGACTTTATCTCATAACCAAAGTGCATAACCAATACCATAGACACAATCATAGGCCACTAGCAACCAATGCTCCAAGGGATCACCAGACTACAATGCATAACATAACAAACACATAACACATCTTCCTAAAAGCTAGTGCTTAAATGAATTACATCCATAATGTAAAGCATAACAATTATGCAAACACAATACATTTCTTAGGAACTAGTGCCCCAAGGGATTAAGATCCATTAGCATGCATAGAACACATAGCCTCTATGGCAGCCAATACATTCCCACTTAGTATATAGCATGATATCATTGATATGAGTATTTATAATACAATTAGTACTCCCAAGAATTCTACTCATTTTCCTTTACATTTAGCACTACCAGTGCTATTGTCTACTGCCTCATCTATAGCCCTAGGCTGCCAACCTCTTGGTTGGTAGATCCATGCACATTCATATGCCCTAAGATCTCGTACAAGCTATAGGTCCTTCATATACTCTCCTGCTCTTAATATAAAGATCAAGGCAAGAGCCTCACTAATGTATCACAGTAGGGGTTAATCCAACTCTTTTAGCATCTGCACCCTTATGTGGACTTCACTATCATGCATGCACATGACATCAGCTTGTGAGGATAATGCATCACAAATATAACACATCCCAAGTGACTAATAATTGATCTCAACAAAGCATATCTTCAACCATTTGCTCATATATATAATACTCCGTTAAACATATGCATACGGAGTAAGATTAATCTGAAGTAAATTTTAAGAACCAATCACAGAGGTTCACTTACAGAAGCACAGTAAGTTCGCAGCCAATCACGGCTGGTACGGGTTCACACATACATAAGTGCATTAAATTTGCAATGGGTACATTTTGGGATGAATATTTATATTTTGCAATAAAAATATTAAGTAATAGAAAAATCTAACACAACTCCCATACATTTTTACCTAATATACAAATGCAAAAATACATTAGGTCTAAGATTTGTAAAATTTCGGAATAGCTGCCATCTTTTTCTTTTAACAAATATATTTTAACTTTTTAAATTCACGTTTCCAGCTATGAACCCAAACCCATCTTTTTTGGCATTACACAAATCAGAATGCATTCAGAATTGGGAATTCTCAATTCCACGTTTCCAAAGAATCAGATTCTTTTGATGCATAGCATACAGATCGTGGTATTCCCAAACTTGCTTTAATTGAGTGCACAACATACTTTGGACTTAATACACACATTAACTTGCTTTAATTGAGTGCACAACATACTTGGGACTTAATACACACATTACCCAATATCTATTGCCTGTGACTTGGATCGCGACTAATGCCTCGATCATGTCCTTTTCCTTTTCTTAGGCTGCGATCTCTACATGGGTTTAACTGCCTTCTGTTCCTGACCGTGACTTGGCCGCGAAGCCATTACAGCTCGCGCTGATGTCAAAATAATGCAGAAAAATGCATAGAATAAATCATGACCTCAGCGTCATCCTTTCCCCATTCCAAAAAAATGCAAAGCGATCTTATCGTAACTCGCAACCCAGCATGAATCCTAGCATAACCAACTTCCAACTAGGTCGTGACCTGTCCTGAATTTGCGGCAGCAATGATGAAACAGGAAAAGAACGCAAACAACTAAACATCATGCAACAACAGTTTCCATTCCTTTATGAACACACCGTCCTCCATAAACCTTACTCCACAAGCCTAAGTGCCCAACAATGAAATCTTTGTTGTCCCTAAAGTTTCTCATTCAATTTCAAATTCCAAAATTCCCACTTGTCACAGCATGACATGACATCCATAATTATCAGAAACATAATACAAATGCGTGGAATCTCTACATCAGAGAAACTCAGGAGCATAATTTGGCACCTATCCATCCCATCAAACAGCCCACGATCATGCACATAAATCCAATATATAAAGCAAGAGATAGGTAAAAACATTTACATGAAACTTGAGAATTGCCGAGCCCCACATACTAGAACCCAAGATACAAAAATGTTTCTAATAAAATCCTAAATTTTCTACAACCTAAATCAAGCTCCCAAATAATAATATGTCCTACACCAACTTCCCAGTGTCTTAAAAATCATGGGAAATGACTTATAATTCAAGAAGAATGAAGAAGTAGAAGAAACCAAAAAATCAGGATGCCCAAACATGATTGGAAAGGGAAGAAATAAAAAATAATATATGCTTTATTTTATGAACATAGAACAAATTACTCTATTATGGTTTTTCTTTGTTAGGATTTCTCTCTATTTCCACACTTCAACTAATGCTAAAGTACTCATCCTTCATAACTCACTCATAGGACACCCACTCAAAATATTGATCACTCATTTAAGTATCATAACTCATATACCTTGTGACCATAAAACCATATAGGCATCATAGTGCAAATTGATTAGCAATACAACTTAAACATGGATAACATGCTAAGCATGGTATCATCATAGTATGATTGATCAAGCAACACTAATTTGTAATCACATAACACAACCTACTAAACATCACTAATATCATAATCACAAATGTGTTATAATGACGTAGAGTTTGAGATCATACTTGCCTAATGGTTAGTCTTCCTCTATAACCTGTACTTTTTACTAGCCACATACAACATACTACACACCCAACAAGAATAGTGTGCATATTTATGGGGGATGTCGGACCCCAAAAAGAAGTTCTATTGATATTAACAGTGTATATTTATGATAAATCATAATCATATATATATAATATCTTGGATCTCAAAAAATATATCAATAAGATAATATAACTAACTATGAGTCGTCGTGCTTACCAATTGAAGCTAACCCTATGTGCCGGAGATTTGCGATTCGGATAAATTTTGACGAACTGTTCGCGTTGGATTCCGGAGTGCGTACAGAAGCACATTAAATTCGCAATGGGTACATATTTCATAATTTCCAATAAACTTTTATCTGGATTTTTTCATATACATTGAAATGGTGGCCTTGCCTATTGTTCTTGCCTTTTTCATTCTTGCGATGTCTGCATTTTGCATTAAAATCTTACGTATCTTCTCCTGTTCTGAATCATACCAAAAATCTCATTTTATTGTTAAGTGGCAAGCAAGCAATCAAGATTCATGGCATCGGCATGAGACGGACAACAGAAAAAAGGGGGTACGAATAAATAAACAAACACACGGAAATCACGAAAGAGGTACTATGGTAACTGAAGGCCGAAGGGCAAGTATGGGTCATACGGAAATCAAGTTTTGGACGGGGCGTGCGAGGAAAACATTGCATTTGCATGGATTCGCGTGCCTTTGGGAGCGTCAAAGGTTCCGCCATGACTCACACATTCACGCGTGTTTATTGTTCATTGCTGGTTTTTGCTCTTTTTCTCTAAGAAAAAACAAAACAGGGTCAGGGTCATCCTCATGGGTCATGAGTCATGAACATGATGACGGATCGATGCTTGTTCAACTATTTTAAAAATCAGTTTGCTTATAAAGCAACGAAGCCCACCAGCACATGGCCAACGGTCATATGCAAGCTCATGGCGCTCTGTTTTTACTTTTCCCTGTTTTTACTTTTCCCTTCATTATGATCAGTGTCGATTTTCCAGCATCTGAGAGGTTTGGGATCATTGTAGGTGAGGTGACTTACTGGGCTGTGCCTAGTTTAGTTAAGTTGTGTTTTCTTATAATGTGATCATCTTCGAGGTGGTCCTATGGCGCTACTCACATGTAATCGTTGAACAAAAGTATTAGCAGATCTGATCTGTTATAAATTTGGTTGAGGCTTAAGGCTTAATTTCATTTTTTGAAATATTGGATTGAATTACAAAAGGGTTTTATTTTATTGTTGTCATTTTGGTTGTTGCAGAAATTATATGTTTGGCCAGATTATGGCTCCTGAGTAAGGAAATGGATTCAATGCCCTCCATACCTTTGCAAATTTTCTTGGTTCAATTTAATTTAATGGTGATATTGCAATCTTCTGTGCAATTTTTAAGCATTAACAATATTTTGGATTTACATTGTACTTGTTCTATATTTTACAATGTATTTTTATGATTATGAGATTTAATTTTCAAAAAAAATTAATATATTTAAATTTTCTCACAAATCCTTGATTCCTCGCTTCCACGAATCGGATTCTTTTGATGCATAAAGCTAAGCACAGTTACACAACATAGCACAATATTGTGGGTCCAATGGTGAGTGGTTATAATATATATGAACTTGTGGTTTATTCATTATCAAATTAAAAAATAGAAGCACTCGATTATAGAGAAAAATGAAATACCTACTTAAAATACAAGAGAGATGATAAAGATGATGTATAGCTAGAGTGTTACATATGTATATAGTTATTTTTATCCCTTAACAAAGGAAGAAAATAAGTAAAGATTGCATGCAACAAAGAAATTTGGAATATTCAAATTGTGATATTAATAAATCTTAGGTTCTTCCATTGTGATTATGACGTATTATTCCAAATTTATGCATCAATTTGTAATTTAAGTTTAAAATGGAATGTGACTTTTAATGCATGTAACAAGATTTAAGGTAAAAAAGAAAGAAAAAAAAACTTTATTAATATTTTTGGAGGATCCATGTAACATCCTTCTTCTTGGCCTTAATTTAGAAAGCATTACATTGGGTATAGAATCTGTAATAAATGGTTGGTAATGGTAAGAAATAATTGGGACTAAAATGAACTAATGCAATGATGAGGAAGCAAAAGGAAAATGTGGTGATACCATGACTAAAAGAAAAGAAAGGACATTATTAGTAGAAGATTATACAATAAACTAGTTGATGCAATATAATAACAACTAAAACTACAAATAACTAAAATTGACAATAGAGAATATGAGTCTAAAAATAATGAATAGCCATAAATATCTAGCAATATCAATATGTTCAGCAATATATAAAAATATCCATGATCTAAATACATAATGCATGATAAGAAAATAAACTAGTACATGAATAGCATGCAAAAGAGATAATAGTCTAAAACTATAAAGTAAACATGCATACTATCTAAAATCACTAGCAAATATCAAGAGATATTCTTGCTCCAACTAGCCTTGATGACCTAAAAATAAAAGGAGTTAGTATAAATTAAGTGAAAAATCTTGGCATCTCCTCTAGTTCATTTGAGGGCAAGTTTCATGGTAGCTAGGTAAAGGCATGTTGGCTTGCAACACATGTCATTAGAGCATAAACATACTAGACATTATGGATCACACATTATGCATAGATCTAAGCATTAGACAAATATTTAACTAAACCAGATTATCTACTCTAATCCATCAGCTTACAAATAAGGAGACTAGCATGCATAGCACTAAATTTCAAATGTATGAATTATTGTCATGAGCATTTTGAATTTTTAAACAAACCAAATGCCAAACTATCATGTGCATGGATTTATTTATTAGTCTCAAACCAAACTATCAATGCTAAAGGTACTATTAAGGACTCACCTCTAATATTCTAGAGGCATCAAACAAAGGACCAATGAGCTATGGATTGGGCATACAATGAGAGCCACACTGATGCATCATAGTGATGGTCAAATACCAAACATCTCTAAGGAGTCCATCTTCAACCAATCACAAAACTTAGTGCTACCTCCTAATGAACAACAAATATTTGAGCATCCAAACATGTACAAACCAACTGTTGATAGTGGAATGGCACAACAACAAGCCATCAAGTCCAAACAATTGAAAACTCTAATATGAACCAAGAATCAACTTCAATGTTAAATTAAACAAATCAATAAGTACCAAACCAATCCGATGATGTTAAATGACATCCAAAAGAGGTCAAAACATGTCAAATTAACCTCTAACTACAAGATAGTCCAAAAAGGAAAAATTCAAGAGATCATGACTTAACCACAACTCATGGTGGCTAACCACGACTTGTGGGTTTATAGAAAAACTACTAGTAGAAACTAGCAAAATTAACTCAACCGCAACCTAACCACGAACTATGGTGGGTGACCATGTTTAGACCATGATCCATGGTTAACTAGAAACCACTCAAGAGTCTCAAAATGAACAAAATAAAAAGGAAGACTTGATCATGACTCATGATGGATGACTACAACTTGTGAAATTGTAGGTTTTTTGCAAAAAGTAGAGACCAAAATTGTAAGGGAAGATAAAAGGGTTGACCATGATCCTACCATAACTCATGGTGGGAGACTACAACTTGACCATGACTTGTGGTTAGTGTCAATAGCAACACCATGACTTGTGGTTGACTCATCATTCTAGTGCAAAACACAAGACTAAAGAAAATAATTCAAAATAATTTCCAAACATTTAGAAATTAATAGGGAATAACATTGAGATAATAGAGATGACATTGGAAAACATTAACAAACCATCAACTCTAGCAGAAAAACACTCAATTAAATCAAATACACAACAAGGATTCCAAACCCAGGGAAATCATAAAAAACTCCTAAATTAGTGGTAAATTGAAATTTAGCAAAACAATCAAGACCCAATTAGATCTGAAGTAAGATAAATATAATAGCATAGAAGTATAATATTAATACACAAGACCAAGCCCAAAATAGTTCTTGCATCAAATTCTTATGAAACCTAAAATTCCAAAAAATCAACAAAATAGTAAATTTCAATGTTACGAAGCTTGTAAACAAAGTATAAAAATTAGACAAATCTAATCATTCAAAATGTAACCTAGCACAACCATAATTTCATGAAAATATACAAAATACAACCTTCTTAATAATGCATAAAACCTAAAAATAGAAATAATCATGAGAAAATGCTAAGATAGCTCACTCGGAAAATAAGAAGCATAAGTTTGAACCACAGGATTAGATGATTGCTGGTAGACTCATGTAAAATAGGATTATACAAGAGCAATACAAGCATTGTTTCACTAGGTGAAGCAATTGAGTCTTGCACACTAGATGCTAAGAGTCTAATAATCAAAAGTTTCATTGGATGAAGCTCCCAAGTTGATTCTTGAGAATCACAATGGCTCCACAAGACTTTCATCATCAAAACAACTTTGTTGCATAAGTACCACTTCGTCCGATCCATGGTCCTAATGGGCCACACCACATACAAAGCGTTAATTTGATGCTATACTTTGATCCAATTAACAAAATTGTTCTCATTAGGAACATACTTCTAAAGCATGAATACATGAAAGATGTTATGCATGCTTGAAAGTTGTAATGTAAACTTACATGATACGCCACTTGTCTTATGCATTGAAGCATGTCAAACAGTCTGCTGTAATGAGATGCAAGCTTTCCTTTCCATCCAGAATGCATTAAGTCCTTCAATAAAGAGACACGAATGAACATATGATCATCAATTATGAACTTGGAAGACTGCCTCTTATGATTCACATAACTAGGCTAACTATCTTGAGCTACTTTGAACCACTTGCAAATATTCTTAATATGAAATTTCATGCATAAAACTATATTTGAACTAATCCAGTGTCTATCCTTGATTGCATCCTAACACAAAGGAGTCCTACAAGATCTATTGTACAAAATCTCTTACAGTGTTGCTTCTAAACTTGCTTGGTAGCTATTGTTGTAGGTAAATTCAGCCAATAGTAATAAACTATCCTAACTATTCAAAAACTATAAGGCACAAGACTAAAGCATGTCCTCCAAAACATGGTTAAATCTCTCAACTTTCCCATTTGTCTATGGATGGTACACTAAACTCAAATTCAACATAGTATCCAAGCTATCCCTGAATGCTTGCCAAAATTGAGAGGTAAATCTGGCATCATGACTAGACACAATTTTAATAGGAATGTTTTTCAATTATATAATTGCAAAGACAAGTAACTATGTGACATTCTCTACATTGACTATCATATTTGTAGTAAGAAAATGAGCTCACTTGGTTGATAAGTCAACAATAACAAAGATGGCATCCTTTCCACCCCTAGTACAAAATAAACTAATAATGAAAGCTATACTGATTACTTCCCACTTCTACTACAAAATAGTTTGAGGGTATAAGTAGTCATGTAGTCATTAGTGCTCAAGCTTAATCTATTGGTAACTTAAGCACTTCACTCCAAAATTTCCAACCAACTTTTTCATGCCTAGTTACTAGTACCACCACTTCAGCATTTAATACAGCTTTTCGCTACAAGGATGCATGTGAAACTTACTAAGATAAGCTTCCTCCAATAGAATGTGTTACAAGGAATTAGACACAACATCCAATCCTTATAAAAAAGTAATATCATCTAACACAAATGATGAACCACTAGACTAACCAAGCTACTTGCAACAAGGATCTTATTGTTACTTTACATGAATCTCATCTAGCACATCTAATTGAATCGCCAAGTTGTAAACCTTATTGGTCACATGATTCAAGGCATTTGTAACAACACCACTTTTTCCTATTTAATACTAAATGGTAAAGTAAAAATTAGCTAATAATTCAATTCACCTCCTTTAACATAGATTCAATTTTGGTTGATTCATTAGGTACTACAGCCCTTTATGATCAATTCAAATCATCAACTACTCACTAAACAAATAGTGGATTCAAAACTTCAAGGCAAATACCACTACTCTTAACTCAAAGTCATTCCTAAAATAATGCAACTCATGTGGATTTAATTACCTTGAAACATATGCTATTACTTATCCCTCTTGCATGAGAAACATTCATAACATTCAACTAATGCCTAAGTTCAAACATTGTATAGTTTACTTAGTATAGGTGAGATTACAACAGGATTTATAATCAACCTACTCTTGAGCTTGTCAAAAGTAGCCTAACATTGTGGATGCCATGAGAACCTAACATCTTTCGACAATAGCCTCATGAGATATGAAGCAATGTGAGAAAACTTCTTAACAAACCTAACAAATATTCTATAGTAACTTGCCAAACCAAGAAAATTATGAATCTCATTAACATCCTTAGGGATAGGCCAATTCCAAATAACTGATATCTTAGTGGGATCCATCACTATACTAGCCTTCGAAACATGTTCTAAGAACTAAATCTCTTAATGTTAAAACAAATGCTTATAAGGTTGAGTGAACAACTGATGCTTCTTAATTATCTACAAAACTATTTCAGATGCTACTCATGTAGATCCTTCAATGGTGAGTACATCAAAATGTCATTGATCAACATAATAATAAAATGGTCTAGGTAAGGTATCATCACACTCTTCATGAGATGCATAAATACATCATGAGCATTAGTAAGTCTGAATGGAAAAACCATGAACTCATAATACCCATACTGAGCCTTGAAGATTATCTTGGGAACATAATCCTCCTTAATGCAAACTTGATGGTATCCAAACTTCAAATCTCTTTGAGAACACCTAAGCTTCTCTCAATTGATTAAACAAATCATCTATGCAAACTAAAGAATACTTTTTCTTCATCATCACTTGATTGGACTATTGATAATCGATGTAACACCTCATGTTACCATCCTTCTTCTTAAAAGAGAAGAGAATCATCTGAAGGAGATACACTTAGATGAATTAGATCCTTATCTAGTAGCTTCTAAAGTTGAATCTTTAGTACATCTAACTCAATAAATGACATCCTATGTGAAACTTTAGATATAGGTTCATCATGAGGGTTAAGAACAATCTCAAATTCAACATCATGTCATGGAGGGAAATCAAGCAACTCTAAATAGAAGACATTAAGGAACTCATAAACTATAAAAATTTGATTGATTCCTTGTGAAGAAGAAGTTTCACTAACACAAACTATGAAGTAGGAATGATCCTTCTATAATAAGTGATGAAACGACCTTGGAAAACCAAGATCCAACTTAAACTTGCATGGCCTAGTATGCATGGTAACCTGAACACCTTCATTGGCTAACAAGGAAAGTGTCTTATGATAATAATACAAGCTACCTGAATAGTGAGATAAAAAATCCATGCCCAAGATGATTTCATATTCTCTTAAACTCATGATGTGAAGATTACTAAGCCAAGAAACATTCTAAATCACCAAAGATATAGATCTATGGACTTAATCCACAATGAGCACACTATCACTAATAGTGTTAATGACAAACCCTTGAATAAGGAATCAACTCTCTAAACCCAAACATCTAACCACCTGTGGATCAATAAAAGAATGATTGACATAATGATCAAAGAGAATTAAAATTATAAAATCTAAAAACATACCTCGAGTCTACATCACAGTGTTGAGTTAAGCATCAATCAACTAATTAGTCAAAGCATAAACACATTCATGCATCCTAGCATCACTTTGATCTCTTGCTAATGTATTATCATGTTGTGAACCATCATTGTCTAAATGCATTAGATAGTTAAAGCTCTTGTGATCTAGATAGCCATAGTTACAATAGTTGGGGTAATCCATCTTTTGAATAGCCCACCAATGATTAGAGAAATCTTGAAATTAGTATGTTGCTAATTAAATTTGTTATGTAGGAGTATAATCCAACAACTTTAAGATCTTAGTGATCTCCTTGAACCACTTAGTAGAGGTAGTAGGATCCTTCTCATCTTAAAAGGTAGGTAGTCCCAACTTATAGAATTTCTCCATAAGCTCAAGTTCCAATGGTTTTTTGCACCACTACCACTTCATGAACCAACAAGCATTGATAACATGTTTGAGTTCTTCTCTAAATGTTGATGGAAGAACTAGAATAGATAGTGACTAATGTTCAATTAACTGATCTCCTCATTTGTAGTAGCAGTAGGAGTAATGGAAGTAACAATCTCCACTTTAGGATCAGTTACATGATCCTCTGTTTGATTTCAAAGGGGATCAGTTGTTGAATTTGGATTGTTGGACCTAACATTCTCCCTTATATCATAACTACATCCACCTTTAGCCAGAAATAAAATAACATGAACTAAGAAAATCATAAAACCTGTATTTTGATACTAGCTTATAATATCCTCCTTCTTACCCTTAAGTTAGAAAGCATTAAATTGGATATAGAACCCCTAATGAATGATTAGTCATGAAAAGGAATAACTAGAAATGAACTGAACAAACATTGTGATAAGGAACCAAAAGAAAAATATAGTGATACCATGATTAAAAGAAAAGGAAAGGCATTAACAATAGAAGATTATATGATAAACTAGATGATGCAATATAATAACAGCTAAAACTATAAATAACTAAAATTAACAAAAGAGCATATGAGTCTAAATATAATGAATACCCATAAATATTTTGTGGTATCAATATGTTTGGCAATACATAAAAATATCCATGATCCAAACACATAATTCTTGATAAGTAAATAAACTAGTACATGACCAGAAATTTCATAGCATGCAAAAGATATAATAGTCTAAAAATGAAAAGTAAACATACATAATAGCTAAAATCATCAACAAACATCAAGATATTTCCTTGATTCACCTAGCCCTAAGAAAAAGTAAGTTAGTATAAATTAAGTGAGAAACCTTACCAACTCTTCTAGTTGATTTGAGAGCAAGCATCATGGTGGCTAGGCGAAGGCATGCTAGCTTGCAACACATGTCAGTAGAGCAGAAACCTACTAAACATCCTAGATCACATCATGCATATGGTGTGGATCCTAACTCAATAGATCCTAAAAGAATCTATTCTACAAGTTTCATAAGCAAATTAAGCTTAGCAAATAAGAACAATAAAAAGGAATGAAGAAAATTATTCCTTTTATTAAGAGACAACTCTCAAAATGTAGAGAAATTCATAAAAGATGAGGAGTCAAGCTTAACTCACATCTCTCCCAAGGATCTTAGAGGCCACACATACTCCATCTCAATCCTCAACTGCTCATACTTGGAGCATCAACTCAATGTAAGACACTTATAAGAGATTCTCTCAACCTCTTTCAAGTGCTCTCCCTTACTTACACTCAAACTCTCTTACAAAAGCTCTTAAGAGATCTCTCAAATTTCTCACTTACTCTCTTGCCCAAACTCAGGCCTTGGGTACTTATTTAGAGATTCTCATGTAACCTTTCATCTTCCTTTGCATTTAAAAATATAAATTGATATCCATTATTCATCATGGTTAGAGGAGACATCTTGCCTGAGTACATATGAGTTGTAGGAGATGTCTTGCCTGTAGAGGAGATGTCTATGCTCCATAGGAGGCATCCATCTTGTAGATGAGACATTTATACTTTAGAGGAGATGTCTATCCTTACAAGACCAAAACTAAAAATGCTTATTTTAAGGCTTGAAACATTTGGACACCTTCAAAAAAGTCCCCATTGATCCTAGAACCCCTTAAACTCACCAAAATAGGTTCCAAACATTGCGAAACATGTCAAAACATCCTAGAATCATCACCAATAAGGCCAACACAAGAAGACATACATAAAAAAGACACACACATGCCCAAAATACATTGAGGATTAGACAACAGTTGGGTAATATCCTTGTCATCTCTCCCAACCTTAAAAATGTAATGCTTAATGACCTTTCATAAGTTAGAATGCTCTATTCCCCCATGACTCAAGGCCATCATACTTAGCACAATAATTAATATTTAATGCATCAAAAACATGAGAATGAATATTATTTGAGATTTTAGTTTTAAGCTTCCCTTGCTTATGGAGGCTTGTTCTTATGTCCCACCCTGCTTCCTTCATTTGAACATCTCTTGGACATTACATTGTGATGTGGAGTAGTAAAAAACAAAGTATCATTGCCCTATCCACTATAAAGGGAGAGTATGGAGTTGTTGAAAGTTGTTATGCAAAATGTTTATGGATGAAGAAAACTTTGAAAGATTTATAAGTTGAGGTTGAAATCATACCTATCTATTATGATAATAAAAGTATTATCAACATTCCAAAAAATCCAGTACAACATTCAAAGACTAAATGCATTGAAGTGAAACATCACTTTATTCATGAGCATGTTGCTAATAATAATGTTCATTTAAAGTTTGTAAGAACCAACTAGTATCTTGTAGATATCTTTACTAAACCATTGTAGAAAAGGAAATTTATCTAATTATGTTACAACATAGTTATTGTGCCTAATGAGATAAGTTAGGATATTATCTTTTTTTTTCTCAAATACAATAGTCATAAGCATTTTGATCTTGATAAGGGTAGCCATGAAGGCTCCTAGGCATAAGAGGAATGGTTACAAGAGCCTTGGGTTTGACAAGGATGGACATGAAGGCTTCTGAGCCTAAAAGGGATGGTCATGAGGGTTTTAGAGTTCTTCCTTGCATGCATATCTTGTATGTGTTTTTGAAGCATGTGTGCTATGAATGTAAGGATGGTCCCTCTAGGTTTATTATCATCTTCTTATTTCATGATTGTAGGTACTAAACAACCCTTATGTTATTATGTTTCATGGATAGTTTTACTCTTTCTTGTATCATTCATTCTAGTTGAAATTAATGGAAATTCTTGTTTAGTTTTTTATTTACTAATTTTCTAGTTTCATCTGATCTTCTTACTCTAATACCATTTGTGATGTATCATTCAAAATCTACACATCAATTTGTAACATAAGCTCAAAATGAAAGGTAATTTTTAATACAATAAATATGATTTTAAAAAGGAAAAAGAAAAAGAGAACTTTATTAATAATTTTGGAGAATTTGTAACTCAATTTTACCCAAAAGTCTTTCTTCCTTAGGTTTCTTAATGCTTGAATCAACAATTCACCCTACGGTCAAGCCTAATATATGTGGGTTCAAAGGATTGATCAGGTCCTCTTTTTTCGACTTCTATGGTGATCCTCTACTATCATTTCATCTAGACATCATGTTGTTATTTAGGTTTTTTTCATAACCATCCAAGAGATACCCAAGGATAAAGTTGCAATATTTCAAACATAATTAGTTACTAGTTACAAATAGTTATACTTAATTAAGGTTTAGTACAACCATTTACGTCATATTATAGTCTTTTCACATGGTACATCTTTTCACCTAATCCATACATGAATTAGTACGTTATAGTGATTTTTTAAATAGAAAAAAATTAAGTAGAGTGTTGTTACAAATAAAAATTAATGCATAAATAAAAAGTAAAATAAAAATAAGAAAATTAAGAGAACTTTGAGTGTAGGTCCAAAGCCTTAAATAAGAAAAAAATTGGTATAAAGATAAAGTGAATAGTAATAAAATACAAAAAATTCATCATCACAACTAATAGTGCAGGTAATTTAGTAGAATGCACAAAATGCACTTAATATAGACTCAAAGTAAAGGAATAGAGGTAGTTGAACACACAACTAGTTAGCCATGGAGATAGAAGTAAAGCTCTTATACCATATGAGTTTGATTTATGTTGCATAGTAGTATATACACTTAACATTATCTTTCTTTTGCCAAGGTATAACCAGTAAAATTGATCATAAGCACACACATCAATATATCAATCTAGTTAGCATGCTGCATAAAGGGCATACATCAATGTATTAGTATATCCTATATGCACTAAAAATGCATGTATCAAAATAGCTAGTACCATTGAATTCTTGGCACACATCAATATAGTTATCACTCATAATTGGCATATTAATATACACTAATTATTATTATGATTATTATTTCTTTCTTATGTCATAGTAATAACAACAATGTCCTTCACTAAGGACAAGAAATTTCCAAAAATGTTCTTCTTATGATATAAATTTTTTAAAGATTTTTCCTGCAAGGTAAAATGGCTAGAAAAATTTGAGAAGGATAGAATTTTTTATTCTAATTCTATACTTATATGTTTATAACTAGCATTTTTTCATTAATCAACACATAAATTTGTTGTTTCTAAGCACGTTTGCAGTGCTTAAGGAATATCCTGTCTTTCCTTTTATGTTGTTGAGTTTGGACTAAGAACACAAAGCTAGAAGTAAATTTGGGATCCAGGAGAAGCAAATACCTTATTTTCATTAACTTGGAATGTAGGATGGATGTTCCACTAGAGACCTAGATAAGATTAAGCAAATTTTCCAATCTAGGATTAAGTAATTTTTCTAGTCCAAACTTGGATGTCCAACCTAAGTGTGCATGATTAGAAAGAATTCAAGAATGTTTTGGGATGTCTAACTTGAGGCAAAGTCCTCTGCAAAATGGGCATTCAACTTTTGAATGGAATGTCTCACATAGTCATTAGAGCAAAATAAAAATGTCATTCCAAATTATATTTTCACTCTAGTTCAACTTGAATTTACAAAGAAAAGTCTAGGAAGGCAAGGTTAGAAAAAGCTATAGCCTTGCCCACTTTCATGGATCCCTAAATTTGGCATTTGCTTGATACCAGTATTTGAATCTCTCCATCTTTGCATACTCTTCCTAGAACACTTGGATCAAGGATAATTATTTCATTAGGAAGCTTCATCATAGCTACACATTTGTTCTTCCAAGGTTTAAAATGCAATTTGTTCTCTTAATTTATTATATTTGTTTTGCATTCCTATTTCTAAGGCTCTTTGTTCTAGGCCCTAGCTTTCTTATGCATATTATGTATATCTAATTTGTAAGATGATCATCTACATTTTTTTTTTTGAGGAGCTTTGGGTTTTCTCTGCGTGGAAATTTCCATATTATAGTGTTTTTTCATAAGGGATTTGTACATAATTTATTCTAATGGATTGCCAAGTGCTTTTAGGTTTCTCTTGAAGGGTTTTAGTATGTCTTACTATTAGAAGTAGTGTGAATGTGTGTCTTGTAACTTCTTAATCTTCATTTCCTTTGATGTTGAGTAGAGTAGGAAGTAGCAATAGTCTTTCCTTTAATATTGGTATATTTCCTTTGATTTATTAAGAGTTATTATCAGCATCTTTATTTGAAGAAAAAAGATTTTAGAAGGTTAGGGATTTAGAAAATTGCTAAAAGGGTAAGAAGGGGCCAAGAGCCTTCATGTGTGGATCATGCCCGAAGAAGAAAAACTCTATAAATAGGGGTGAACCCCTCCCATTGTAGCTTCCTTTCATTGTGAGTTGAAGTAAATAAAAGCTCTTCCTTCCTTCAATTTTTTAGTATTCTTGTGTAAGCTTTGTGTGCTCGAGGAAGCTCTCTTATCTTCCTCCCTTTTTCTTTTTTGCATTTTTACAACATGGCTTTCACATCTTAAGGAGTGAATCCCCATTTCGTGGGTTCTTCTCTCAAGTTCTTAAATGTTCTTCTTTCATATATTCTCATATTTTATTCATTCTCACACGTTTCTTACATGCATGCTCAAATTTCACGTTCTTTTGACGATCAAAAGTTAATTACTTGTTTCATCATGTTTCTAATGAAGAATTGAAGAATTTAGAAGTGGCTTTATGTTCTATTTCATAGGATTCACTCCTATTTGATTATTCAATCTAATTTCTATCTTGTTTCATATTCAAGATGAAGAGTTTCAATCCCTTTCATGATAATTTCATGTAAAAGTGCATAATTTTTTTTGCATGAGCTTATTCCAAGCTATTTAGCTTATGTGAGTCATTTGTCATGTTTATCTTAAGTTTGTAAAATCATTTAAATTCCTTTAAGGATTCAAGAAATTTGTGCATGTTTTGTGGGCTTTGTGCATGTTGCACACATTTGGAGAATTGAACTTGTGTTTGATGTTTATTTCCTAACTCAAGCTTGTTTGAACATGTTTAGAGCCTAAGAAACATGTTTTTAGTCCTTACTATAAATTTTTGGCTTTAAAAATTTACTAGAAATCATCTAAAATTTGTTTTGTTGTTGCTCTTTGTCTTTTTGGCAAAATGACATTTTTCACCATGACTCATGGTGAACACAACAACATTTTCAAGCAACTAGAACCTTACTAATTTCTAACTACGAGGAGATGAGAGTCGGGGCTCTAACTACGAACACCCCAAAAGGCCCTAACCT
>MNCI01014381.1:27080-77385 GCA_015680685.1 Gnetum montanum
GATCTTCTATTTTCTTCTAAAGAAATCTCTTCTGTAATATTTTAATAATATAGGTTGCTCATCTTCTATTTCTTTTAATAAACACAACTAACATCTTTTATCCTTATGATACTCATGGTTCTATCCTCCAATTTCAACTTGGAGATGATGCGATTCCCTTCTTACTTTGCTAATTAGTGCTCTTATGGATATTGGAATCATTGTAGGTGGATATTCTATTTCATGATCTCTACTACCTCTAATGTTTTGTTAGTAAAACTAAAGCTTTCTTTTTTTTGTTGTATTTGTGCTTCATTTTGCATATCTCCAAAACTTTGTCTATAACAAGTTTCCAAGCTTGTTTTAAATTTAATACTACTAATATAGTTAACATCATGTTTTTAAAGTCACAATTGCTCTTTATGGAACCACTTTTTTTGTTGAAATTTTCAAATGATCTTTCTTGAGTTGTTATTACTATTTTTGTTATCACAAGTAAGATCCTCTACTATAATGAAACATTTGAAAATGCTTTTGTTCAACATATGAAACATTGGGTTATGTAGTAGAATACACCATATGTAACTGATACGTTTTGTATAAATATCTTTTATTGAAATGCAAATTTGGTTTGATAAATAGAATTGACATTTTAAAACTATTTCATGTATTAATACATCGTTTTATTTTATCATTTGAATGTGTGCATACCAAGCTAGGATAATCATTCCTTTGATTGCTTAACTTGGTTTGCACTTAAGAAAAACAAAAACGAAAATAAAACAAAATAATTTTGTAATTTATTAAAATATTTAAAAATAGTGCATTCTTATGGAGTTAAAAGCATTAACATCTTACTCGTTTATAATTTTATTATGATAATTTTCTTTGTAATATTTGGATGTATATGTGTTTTTATGGAAATTCCAAAGTAAGCTGAATCGCAGGCCGCATGCAAAAAATCCGTGCATACAGAGACATGAATTTGCATGGGGTACATCCGTACATGTACATTGCAGTGTAATGTAATGTACATCATTGCATTTCATTTCATTTCACGTCTCCACTCCACTCTCAACATATCCACGCAACAACTTTACGCCTCCAACTTCAATTCCTCTTCTTGCGGCTATGGTCCCTGAAGTTGTCCGTGTAGAAAACCTGGACATGATGATGAGGATGATGATAAAGAAAAGGAGGACGCAAATAATAATTATTCTCCAGCTTCCCATACAACTCCTTATCCAACACCAACACCAACACTCTCAACGATTTCATTTTCATAAAATCATTTAACCATGCATCATCCCAACTATCAATCCTTGTCCAGTGCAGCGTGTGCAGAGATTTAGAGTGCACACATCTCTGCCCACATTTCTTAGAGATCTGCACCCTCGGAATGCCAACTCCGTCAACGACGATAGCCTTCCAAAGTCGCGCGACAGTTGTTTCAGTCTTTCGCATCTCAATTTGAGCACGTGCAGATATTCCATGTTAGCAAAGTTGTGTGGAAGCTCTTTTAACGTATGACACCATATACTGAGCTCTCTGATACTGAGCATACACAACTCCTCTGGCAGTGTCAACTCCTCTTTCATCCACGGTAAGTGGAGGTTCAAGGATCTGAGGTTTTTCAACTTTGCCACGTTGCTCATGCTCCACCCGCCCAGGAGAATGTCCCATGACCATTTGTTGCTCTTCAAATACAAATACCTGACCTCCACAGGAATCTGAATAGAATAGGAATAGGAATAGGAGGAGGAGGACACAAATATAGTAGTTACTTAAGAAGTAATAATAATCATACACAAACAGCAGATTCGTGAGTGGATCCACCACAGCAGATTCATGAGCGAGTTGCCATCATCTTAAGCCTTGAGCACGCGGCGAGTTGCCATCATCTTAAGCCTTGAGTTGCCATCATCTTAAGCCTTGAGCACGCGGACGTCGGCGATTGCTTCGGGATCCAGGACGTCCTCCAACTCCAACGCATAGAAAAACCCGCGCCAGCCATCCAGAACGCCATCCTGAGCCAGGGACGGGCACGTCGTGGCGAAGTCAGCCATGTCGCGGTCACCGAGAGCGCGGGCCAGCAATGCGGCACCATAGTAGGCGTTGAGCGCCTCGCTGACGCTCTCCTGGTTTCGCCTGTCCCCAAACTCGGTCAGGAACGGAGCTTCCACAAGTGCCGGAACCACGGAAAGTGGCGAGAGTCATGCAGCCTTCGCCTCCTGTTTCTCTCCTATTTCGTGCCTGATCCACGCTTCGATGCTGTTCTGATCCACGCGTGGTTTCTGTCTTCGGCTAAAATGCTGGATCTGCATCTGCGCAGAACTCAAGCCCTCCTACTGCTCTGTGCACTGTTTTCACGCATTATGTATGTATTTATAAGAATGCAAAGGACGTAATCTTTGATAACACGTTAGGGTTAGGGTTATGCACAAAGTTGCGTTACTGAAATGGCCTCTCTCGAATTTTAATTACACGTCAGCGTTATTCACAAAGTTATGTTACGGAAATAGCGTATATGGAATTTTACACGTCAGCATCACACGTCAGCAACGTTGCGCACAAAATAGCGTTCCCGAAATGGGCCGTGAAAAAGTCAACGCTGGTCAGCGTTACGCACAAAATATTAACGTTCCCGATTTCTCACTGGTAATGGCCTATCGGCCAAACAAACTATCGGGCCAAACAAACAAACAAACTATCGGCCAAATTAAATAAATAACTAAGCTAGACATTAATCATTATAACATAGAAAGAACTCTAGAACCAGAGATGGTAACAGAATAACAGATGAAGGTCATCAAACATGATTGCTCACGATGGTCATGATACATGCACTCTGCTATTTAGAAATGATCAGCGGAGCTAAAACTTCCATGAAGCAGTCAAAAAATTAAAAAGACATTCATCATCGAAAGAAAAAAAACTTTGGGAAAGGAGAACTTCACGCAGAGAGAAACATGGTCTGGAATATGGACATGAATGGACTACTCCACAGTTTACATATGTAGGAGATGCCAAGGAAAGCACTACGTTGACACTTCAGAATTCAGACAGACAGATTGCAATGTTTTTTCCACCTTAAACCTGCAAAAGTTCAGGAAACGTTTGATGCCAAGTTTACTGCAGATCTTCTTGGGTTTTGGCAGTCTGTAAGCTCTAGTTCTACGCAGAGGCGTCGTCTTTGCAATCCATTGCCTATTATTCAAAGCTCTGAATTTGATGGTTCGGTTCTTTCTTCCACCGAACCCCATATCAGGTACCTGCAACTCCTTTCCTTCCTCAAAGTGGCCACAACCAGAAGTTGCTTGGTCGGCAACCCATCTTCCTGTGACATTCAATATAAGAGCAATCCAAGACTGATAAAAGTACCAAAGCATCAGGATACTCAATAATATTATGAAATATGAATAAGTTTGTCGGATTGCTATCCACAAATGTTATTCCGGATATTTCGCGCCGGCAATACAATATTTGATTCTCTGTGCCAGGAATCCTCTCGATGTGGTTCGCTGAAAGCAATTTCCGGGTCTACCGTGAATTGCCTATGTTCTTCCACGTGTTTTTCGTTTATTGCTTTGCTCTGAAATTCAAAAACATTGTAAATTTGAATAAAGTGAGGACAGTAGTTTAGGACACTTATTGTTTGGTTGGAAGATTCTAGGTACAGTAACACTGGAATAACATTACGGTGATGTGATATATGAACAAGGTTGTGCCATCAGCTCCAAATTATCTTACTTTAAAAAAAGGTTCTGTATATTATTCCAAATTTCAAGATTTATTCGGTAGAAAGATGTATGTGAACTCTACCAAATGGTGTTCTGTGCCGCCTAGTTGACTCAAATATTATTGAAAAGCATCGGCAATCTTTATTCTTTGTCCAGGAGGATCACCATGCCAGATCCAATTCAGGGCTCTCCGTGGTCTACTTCGCAACATATACAATATAAAACTTGGTTCACATTATTGAAGTCATGTGCGATGCATAATGTAATGTCAGATTCTTCCTTATCGATATTCATGCAAATGTATACGACATTTTTTTTTTATGTAACAAAAGATTCTCGAGACACCGACAGCTGTTTTTAGCCCGACAAATTTGATTCATGCTACTCCAAATGGTGCTGATACGAAAAACCAAAATTTTTAGTATCGGTGACTAAAGCATGTTTTTTCTTTTAAGATGTAACATTAATGGAAGAGGCTAAACTTGCGATGTTCAATCCTAAATTATGGTGGGGTGTTGTTTGAACACTAAAAAAATATATATATTAAGAATAAAAATTTAGAGAACAAAAGTAGAGGAGTACTACAAAGAGGAGAAACTCCAAATCAATAAAAAGAAAAGGCTTAATGGTTTTGGGAATACCCTTTCAAGTTTTTATTTTACAGTCAATCCTGAAAAACCTCTCTCTAGGGTAGGAAATCAAATATTTCATGAAAAAATTAACATTAGGTTGAGGGGGAGGAGGCTCCCACTCTATCAATAGAGTCAACATTATTAAAAGATATTATCTCCATGTCTTGACCAATTACTACAAATGAATTATTAGTAGTTAAAATATCTTAAACATGCTATCCATTCTGAAAATTTGGTATGTAATCACCAATAGATAAATTTCTTTGATGTTTTTTCATTATGAAAAACTATTTAGAAACTTTCCGAATCAACAATAGGTTTCTATAAGACTTTAGGAATAAATATTTGTTTCTCCTTGGTCATTCAAATTTTTTTTGAAATTGATTTGACTAGAACTTTCCTCAAAAGTACATTTTGTTGAACAAGATTAAAAGAAATCATTACAAGATCTATAATATCTATAGAAAAAACCTTCTATAGCATTTGTAGAAGAAATCTTAGTAGTGTATATAATAGCTTAGCATTGGCATGCTTGCATAGTTTTTTTCTGCAACATAATTGGACATGAATCAAATATACGACCTTCTCAATAACAATAGTAACATGACTTTGGAAGATTGTAATAAACAACTTTCTGCACAATCAATTCTATCAATATGTAGAAGATCTTCTCGCTTAAACGAATCAAGATCCACCTCAATCATATATTGAATTCTACAAAACCCACTAATTGTAGCTAGCATTCCAAAATGCTTGTTTAGCTCAATTTGAAAAACAATATCCCTTTCAACTTTTTCAAAAATCAATGGAAAATTGACAATTTAACAAAACAAGAAACCCTTTAAAATTCAAGGGATGCTAGATTAAAAGAGAGAGTCCACTTTCAAATAATTGATAAATCATAATTATGACTGAAAACAACAATATCAAAGGCATTAGAAACCATCATCAAATCAACAAATTTTTCCAAAAATAAAAAAATAAAAATGAGTTTGAAAGATAGTAGCTAATCCTCCAATTTTCATGAAAACATACTTTATAGAAATTTCTTAAGAAATAGATACATATAAATCATAAGGTAACTTGTAGAATGGCAAAGAAGTAGTGGATTCGCTTGAAGGATCACATATTGAATCTAGCAACATTACATATAATTCCAAATAGATTCACTAGAGAAATATTGGATTCACTAAAAAAATCAAATTCATTAAATAAACATTAGATCCATAGAAAAAACATACGATCCATTGAAAAACATAAGATCTGCTAGCTCTCCTTAAATTTTATCATGGAAATGGAAACCTTGATTTTTAAGGACGTAACGTGGGCTTTGGTTTGAGTTGATACCATTATAAGTGACCCATGGATCAATCTTTTGCATGTTGCCTTTGTAATTATCCACCACTTTGGGAAAAATGAAATTCTTTAAGTTTCCTAAGTTCCTTTGACTATGTGGACCTTACAAGCAAGTTGTTTGCTATTAGTAGATCTCATGGTTCTATATATTTGGTTTTCCTTCTTCTTATTTTTTCTTTTGTTTCTTTTTCTTTTCAGCCCTTGCAGGTCAAAGAACTATTACCTATGTGTGGTACACTTACACTCATAGGCATTGTACTTGAATGCATAAGTTTCATGCCATTACCATTATGTCAAAAGAATTAAGGTGGGAGGTACTTCCTTCTTTACCACCATGCCAAAACCTCTTCACCAAATCAAGTTATAAAGAAGTCCAAAAAGTAACACATGAGCTACAGATAGCTACTAAAATCCCCTTTTTTAATCTCTTTTTTCTTGTTATAGTTTTTAAAAAGAAAAAAGAAAAAGTATAAGAAAATTAGGTATTAAACACACTTGAGCTTTATTTCTCTAAAAGAAAAAGGGAGTACAAGAAAAGTAGGTGCTAAACACACCCAAAGAAGTGAGGCCTCACTCTAAAATATCAATAGGAAGTCCCGTTGAAATATGGGCATAGATATCCAGAAAAGAAAAAATAGACAACATGACCATCTAGGTTGTTACATAAAACAACTAGAAACAAAAGGAGAACACAATTAAAAAAGACCATCAACAACCTTCTACAAAAAGATAAACTAAGCCTCCACAAAAAGTGGAAATCGTGCATCTAAGGAATGTCCTCATGGTCAACATCCTTGGAAGGAATTCTTAACTAGTTTGGTTAGAAGGGCTGGAGAAGCTTCATATAGAACCTAAAACATTTTAGCAAATACTTATTATGATAAGTAATGATTTTTCTAACTAATTTTCTTCACATGAAGGACCTTGTATACAATTTGAATTAGGACAAACTGTCTTATTCTCCTCCTTGCTTGTCTAAGTGGTACTTGAACTGAAGCTTCCTACATATCTATATGATCAATTTCTTTCTAGCATTATGTAAGAGATTTAAAACCTTGAAACAACAAACATGGATCTTGTAAAACATATCCTTGGTGCTTTGCAAGGTGAATTCTAGTTGTGCCTCATTACTTCCCTAGTAGTTTTCTATGATGATGCTATGGGTAGGAAAAATTTAGCTTCTTCTTCTATGAAGGTGATATGATCTAGAGAGTGGTTTCCATGTCATCACCATCCAAAATCAATGTCAAAAAATCAACTAGAATAGTTCACATAGGTGATATTTTAGCACTTTCGAATTATACTATTAGATAATTAAAGAATAAGTCATCATGCTTCCCCAAAATTTATGTGTTGCCATATTAAGTAAAATAATAGTCACTAGTTTGATTAGAGTAAAGCGAAGCATATTTTCTCTTTACTTTTTTGAATGTTCATGTATCTCGATTTTCCTAACTACTTGTCTAATTTCTTTGAACATAACTTCATAAGTAGTACCTAACATGTATCACGGGAAAATGGAAATACCCTTAAATGTTTCAATGGAGTTAATCCAATAGTCCTTCATGTAGGCCTTACATTTAAGAAGTTCTTGAGCTAGGAGACATAGGGTGAGTCATTTGAAAGGAAAGGAAGAAGATTGGAACTCGAAGGTATGGTAAGAAATCTCTACAAACTAGATGAAGGATAGGGTGAATGAGAATTGGCAAAGATAGAGAGGTAGCAAGGGGCTAAGAGGCATCCATATCAAAGGGAAGGGTGGTAAAAATAAAAGGTCAAAATGGGATAATGGTAAGGACCTAGCCTCATCAATTCTCAATTGATGTTTAAATACTCAAACAAAAGAAATTTTCATTAAAATAAGAAAAGAAAATAAATCTTTCTTCTTTCTTTCAAAGATGAAAATGTAATACAAAAAATAATGGAAGCGATGTTCCAAGGACAAACAGTACTTAAGATCTTCTCACCACTCCCTCTCTTACATAAGAATTAAAAGACATAAAAGAATCACTATGACTTTCTTTCACTCCATCGCACAATTTCCAAGCTGGCTTCCAACAAGAGTGCTCAAGGTGATCTCAACTCTCTTTCTTCTAACTCTCAACTCTCTTCCCTCTCTCAATTCTTTCAACTCTCTCTTACACAAGCTTAGGTGCTTAATGCTAATTTATACCTCTTTTGGTGACTTTTCACTTTCACTTGGTGCTCTAATTTCAAAAAAAATTTAGTTTGAATTAACCTTTAAAAGAACCTTGTCCTTAGACATGACATCTTGAACATCAAAGAAATCTTTTCCAACTGTGCCAAGATCTCAAAGTAGATGTCTTTTGGGTGGGAAAGATGTTCATCCTAAAGCCTAGAAGTTGCAAAGTAGATGTCTATCTAATGAAGTATACATTTACCTTGTAGAGTATACATCTATTAGGTAGAGTAGATGTATATCTTTCTAGGGGTATTAATGAAGACATTTATTCTGAGGCCTAGAACATTAGAATACCTCCAAACATGTTGCCATTAGAACACTGTAAACTTGTCAAAACATTCCCAAATACACCCAAACTCTTGAAAAACATGCAAAAATGCATAGGAAAGATATCCCATAATTTACGAACTAATACATTAGCCTAGGTGATGTCTTCATTAGATAGAGGAAGAAGAAGAGGATATAGAAATTGGGAGAGTAGATCGAAAGTTTGGTAGAAAAGGTAATGACAGAGGAGTAGAAGGTAATGGATGAAAAATGAAAGAGGAAGATGTGGATATATATATATATATATAAACCATTCATAACAAGAAACCTAATTGCTTGGTTCAAGCATGCAAACTAAGAATTAAGATTGTGAGGGATGAGTGATTAGGACATCAACCAATCTCTTTGATGTATTTTGCATCCTCAATGTGTGTAAGAGTCATAAAACTTATGTTTTTATGCCTATGTATTTTGTTTAAGTCATTTCAATGATTTTTTAGTGTTAAGTAGGCAATTGTGAGTTTGCTACGAATTACAAGAGACCACAGTTTACCACTATGAGTAGCTACTAACTATAGTCTACCATAGTTGATTGCCCAAGATAACATAATGAATCTTTAGGAAAATGCAAGGTCATTGTGAATGTACAAGATCATAGTTTTAAGATGCAAGCTATAGTTGATCATAACTAGGTTGTAGTTTGGTGAGAAATAATGGTGGGAGATTATGAGTGTTTATTAGTACAGAGAGCTGAAAGTCACAATTCCATCATAGTCTATAAATTGCAAGATGTTATGACCTACAAGCACTTGTAGTCTAATTAAAATTTTAAATAGCTTAAATTTCAAGGACAAGATGAATAGTCATGTTAGACTATAAAAGGATCATATGTGTTTTTAAAGTCATCATCTTGCTTTTCGTATAATTGGAAGCTTTGGTCAATGAGAAAGTGTCTCAATTGTGGGACCAATTGTGATTACTCACCTTAAGCATTGTGGTTGAGATATTAAGAGTAAGAAAGGATTGTCTTGGATCTTGTTCTAGATCCTTGTTGTGTGTTCTTCTACCATAGTACTCTAATTTTGAACACTAAATAAAGAATCTTTTCTTTCTTATTCATGCTTGGTTCTCTTTTGAAGTCCATCATTGTTGGTTTTTCAGTAGATTTGGATATTAGTTGGGAGTGGTCCTTACCAAATTGATACAAAGCCTATGGTTCTTAGAGCAATTTAACCATGGAAATGTAACCTTTGTACTTCAATCCTTAATTTGGGTAATTGAATTTCTTGCTTATTCTTCAATTGTGTAGCAATTCAATTGGATGTTATTTTCTTGCTTATTTTAGAATTTTTAAACTCTCTTTGGCCTAGCTGGGAGGTCAACTAATTTGGGTATTTGATATTTCACTCATTTGTGACACTCGTTAGCTTGATTGAGCTAGGGTTTGTTCAATTTTATTCCAAGCTTACTCCATTTTGTTTTGGAAACTTCCTATATCTTGTGGGTACTTAATTCTTAGTTATAGGTATAAAAGAGATGAAGGGAGTCTTTCAATTAACAATTGAGAAGCTTGAAAAGTTGAAAGACGATAAAGACTCCAAGCCTTCCAAAGGTAAAAGAGATCTAAAGAGAAGAATACCAAGAAAAATACAAAAGATAAGCCAAAGGAATATTCTAGCAAGTCTTCCAAAAGGATTCATTCAAGGAAAACAATACTAGCAAAATCCAATGCTTGAATTGTGAAGAAAAGGACCATAAGCAATGGGAATGCAAGAAGCCAAAAGAGTCAAAGAGAATAAAACTGCAAACCGTAGAAAAATATTCTCCAACCTCTACAAGTTAAGGTAACCCTAATGCACTTATAATCGAAGATATCACTAAAGTTAATTCTTACACATTTGTGAAAACTGTTAATGTGGGATATCCTATTAGGTAAATGCTTTTAAAATTGACACTAGATGTTTGTCTAGTGGAGAATGGATTTACATTTTCATTGATGATAATGCTCAAGAAAATATAATTTTTTCCACATCTATTCATAGGTTGGATTTATCCAAATTTTCTCATCCAAAACCTTATAAATTCCATTGGCTTTCCAAAGATCATTATCAAGTAGTGCAATAAAGGTATATATTATTTTTTAGGATTGGTTATTATAGAGATAATGTGTCTTATGATATTCTTCCTATAGATTACAGTGATGTAATCCTTAGTAGATCATGAAACTTTGGTAATAAGGTTACTTTTTTATTGAGGTAAAAATCTTTAGTATGTACCTAGGTTAGATGGAATTCATAATTTGATTTCATTTTCATTATAAAAATTTCAAGATAATGTTTCTACTAATGCATTTTTTATTTTGTTGAGTAAGCAAGAATTTATTCAAGCTCATGAGCAAACTAGGCATGGTTTCATCATTGTGTCAACAGTTATAACATGTGAAAAGGAACAAGCAAATTAACTTCCAACAATGGGGTAATGTCTAGCATGAGACTTTATTGATGTATTCAAGGAAAAGTTAGAAGAGCTTCTATGAGATTAATTTAACATCAAATTGGCTTCATCCTATGGATAACCATACCAAATTGATGGGACACAATATTGCATGGGCCGCGATATCATGTACGCGATATCGCAGCTCGTCTCCAGTTTTATAAATAAGAGGCGACTCTCCCTTGTTTCTCCATCTAAATCTAGAACTTAGCCAAACTCTTGCCATTTTTCCATTCTAATAATTTCCATGTGTCCGCAGTAGGAGTCCCAAAGTGAACGGATCTTTATTCGAGAAATTCTATACCTGAGCACACAGTTGTGTACGGCAATAAAGATGAACTTTTGGATAAACCTTGCAGTGCATGGACTAAGCTAAATAGAACTTTAATTATTGTTAAATGTTAAATGCTTTATTAGTTAATTAAATCTCTCTCAACCCTTAACTCCTAGTTAAGTGCATTCGGTACGACTACTTCGAGCACATGCGTTACGCTTGGTAATCCCAGTAACAAATGACGTTTGGTGATCCCAACAGCGTTGCATTGGTTCAAGGTGTGAAACGACAAGTGGGAACGGATACTAATGTTAGGGTAATTAAGGCTTAGTTAGTTAAAGTTAGTTACTTAGTCTCTTCACCCTTTCCCTCATTAGCATAGGCGATAAAAACATAAAAGATATAAAAATCACATGCCTCAAGCTTACTTAACCATACAATTGTGACAAATACAAATGAGCTTGGGAGGACAATGATTGAATAACCTTAGGTGTTCCATAAGGCGTGTAGCCACTTAGTCTGCGGAGTTCGACCGGATCGCACGTGTAACGCTCGTATTCGTATGGTTGAGTGTAGGGGTACCTCGCCACTCATCACAAATGAAAGAGTCTACTAAATGACTCCACATCAAAGAGAGGAGCTCCATAGGCATATGAGTGAATTACAGTCAAATGGTTTTATTAAAAATTCAATATTTCCATGTGCAAGTATTAGTGCTTAAAAAGGATAATAATAATATGAGAATGTGCATTGATTCTAAGTATATTAATAGGATTATGATCAAGTACAAATTTCCTATTCCTAGGATGGATGACATTCTTGAGGTCCTTACTCATGTTGAAGTCTTTTCAGAGATTTATTTAAAGAGTGGATATCATTAAATAAGGATTAGACATTAGGATGAGTGAAAAACTACTTTTAAAACTCCCAATGGATTGTATGAGTAGTTAGCCATGTTATTTGGGCTAACTAATGCTCTTGCCACTTTTATGAGGTTAATGCATGATGTCTTGAGAGAGTTAATTGGAAAGTGTTGCATTGTTTTCTTTGATGATATTCTTTTTTATAATTCCAATGAATATGAGCATGTGCAACATTTAGGAAAGGTATTTTCTAAGTCTAAATAGGCTTAATTACTGGTAAATGTGATGAAATATCACTTCATGAAGAAGGAAATTATGTATTTGAGTCATGTCATCTTAAAAAATCAAGTGAAGATCTAGACTAGTAAGATCAAGGCAATTAGAGATTGGCCTTCATCAAAGAATGTTGGAGAGGTGATATCTTTCCTTGATCTAGCTAGTTTTTATAGGATATTTATTAGATATTTTAATTCTATTGCATGACTAATGCTTTCTTTGTTGAACAAGAAAAAAACTTTTATATGATGTGATGATCAAGGAAAATCATTTTAAGTCTTAAAGGCTAAACTTTACAATGCTTTAGTGCTTGTTAATTTAAACTTTAGCAATCTTTTTGAAGTGAATATGGATGTAAGTAAACTTTTAGTTGAAGGTATTTTTTCACAAGAGGGTAAGCCCATTGTATTCTTTTTAAAAAAGCTAAATAAGTCTAGGCAAAAAGTATGGTACTTATGAAAATAAATTATATATGTTGTACTTCAAACTATTAAACATTAGAAACATTATTTGTTGGGAAGTAAATTTTACATTTTACTAATCATAATACATTTTAATTCTTGAGTTCACAAATGAAGTTAAGCATTAAGCATATGAAGTGGATAGAGTAAATACAAGAGTTTCACTTTTTATTGAAGCATATAAGTGGAAAAAGTAATGTGGTAGCAAATTTTATCTCTAAGAATCACATGGTGAGTCATTTATATTCATAAGTAGAGGGACTTGAGGCCTTTACTTCTTTGTATCCAAATGATGAAAATTTTGGTAAGATTTGGAAGGATCTCAATGCTCCATTGCTTAGTAGAGTGGATAGGTGGAAAGACTATCATCTACAACATGGACATCTCTGTAAGAATGACAAGGTATGTGTACTTACTTGAGATTTCAATTCAAATATTTTTCATGAGAAGCATACTTGTGAGATGGCTCAACACATGCGTAAGAGCAAAACCTATGAGCTTGTTGCCAAAAGTTACTTTTGATTGGGTATGAGTAACGATGTAAATAAATTTATTATGAAGTGTCATGTTTAACAAAATTTTAAACGAAGAAAAGGTATTTCTTGTTATTATTTATCTTTTCCCATTGCTAATGGTTCATGGGAAAGTGTTTCTATGGATTTTATGTGTGCTATTTTAAATATTCATTCTAGACATGATTCTATTTTTGTTATTGTGGATAGATTCTCTAAGATGGAACATTTCATTCCTTATAAAATAAATAATGATGCATATCATGTTCTTTATTTTTTTTAACATGTAGTTAGATTACATGGTATTCCTTTGAATATTGTCACTGATAGGAATGTAAGATTCACAAGTCATTTCTAAAGGTCATTATGGAAATTACTAGGTACCAAGTTATCTTTCTATAGTGCTTATCATCAACAAAGTGATCATAAAAATAAAACTCTAAATCAATCATTATTAAAATTTCCATCTATCTTTGTGAGGATTAGTGATGTGGAGCCTACCTCAATTGACTTAAAAAGGATCAATTCCACAAGCTTCCTAAGCAAAATTCAACCTAGAAAACAAGAACAACATAATGAAATGGAAAAAATTCTCCCTTTTATTAATAAAACTCTCAAAAGTTATAGAAATACATCAAAGATGAGGAGCCAAGCTCAAATCATAACTCTCCCAATGATCTTAGAGGCCACACATGTCCACTCTCAATTCTCAATTGCTCACATTGGAGCCAAAGCCCAAGACAAGACACTTATAAGAGATTCTCTTAACCTCTCTCAAGTGCTCTTCCTTACCTCTTACTCAAACTCTTCTTGCACAAGCTCTCAAGAGACTTCTCAAATCTCTCTTCTCTCACTCAATTCTTCTTGCAAAAGCTCTAAAATTTATCTTGCAGAAAATTACAAAAGGCTAGCCTTCTCTCTTAGACTAGCCTTCTTGATGAAGTATCTTTGATCGACTGTGTCAATAGGATGCTGTTGACGTGACCATGTTGACGGGATCTTGTTGATGTGACCATGTCGACGGGATCCTGTCAACGTGGCACCCTAGTAGGTCTATAAATGTGGCACCCTAGTAGGTCTATAAATGTGGCACCCCAACTATGTTAATGGAGGTTAGAATTTTAGTTGCTAGCAGAATTCTTGCAGTTTGTTTCTGTAAGAGATAGAATAATTTTCTAAGTGCCCACAATAGGAGTTAAGGAGTGTACAGATCTTTATTCGAGCATTGTTGTGCTTGAGCATTGTAATGTGTGTGGCAATAAAGACTAGCTTTTTAATAAACCTTGCAGCACTTGGACTAGCTTAATGATTTATTTATGCATTTATTATTTTCATTACTTAAGTGATTAATTAAGCTAGAATTATTAGGACATTAAGTAATTAATTAAACTAAATAGACTAGAAAACTTAAGTATGACCACTTCAAGCATACGTATAACACTTGGTAATCCCAGTAGTGCTTAACGCTTGGTTGCCTAGTAGTGTTGTACATGTTTAGGATGTGTACAGAAAGTGGGACTGGATGCTTATGTTAGGATAGTTAGTTATTAATTAGAAATTAAATTAGTTGAATTAGTTAACCAATTTATTCTCAATCTATTACCAAACTTAGGCAAACAAAATATAAAATAATAAAAATGATGTGCCTCAATTCCACTTAACCATACAACTGAGCTTCATAAGTGTAGTTGGAAAGACAACGATCGTTTCATGATTAGATTCACCTTCTAGATTGAATCTTGTGTATGAGAACACTAGAAGTCCACAGAATTTGACTAAGTTGCACATGAACACCTTAGTAATTCATATGGTTGGGCATAGGGGTATCTTGCCACTCATCATTAGCGCTATTGCTAGGGATTTTTAGCTAGTACCATCTGCTATCAATCTAGGATTAGTGAAAATTACTCAACATCATTGAAACAAACCCAACAAAGTTAAATCATGATAATTAATCAAAACTATACTATAAGCACACTGATAAATTATTTCTAACAAAAATTTCTTCTTCTTCTCATAGGCAAGATGATTCTAAGTCAACAGTACCATAAGAATGGCATACAATCATCTTGATGAGTTTGTATGCAATTTCACTTACGTCCTTCATTAGGATGAACAAATGTAGTGTTGAGACATGGAGGGGAATATTGTATTGCCTCCTGATCCATTTGTTTCCAAGATGTTGCTTCAAACTCTTATAAGGCTAGGCAGTAAGGAGCTTCACACAAATTACGTTGTGGAAGATCATGACTTCTAGGACTACCATCCCACTAAGACATAATGAAAATAAGATTGGCAATAGGAAAAGCCCCTCTTTCTAAGGATTCTCAACATGCAGACTCTTCACCTCTTGACTCTGGTGAAGGGGAGCTAAACCCAAATCCTCAATTAGTGATAAAAAATCCAAGTTCTAGTATCAGTAAGTCCCATGGTTGTGGGAGTGCTAAGAAAGGGAGTCAAAGTGGAAACTCGAACAAGCATAATGATTATCACTCTAAGGATCATTGTTGTGACAAATGGAGAAGAAGTGGTAGACACCATGATGGTGGTAGTCCTACTTCCTATTTATTCTCTTCATCTGCATAGGTGATGGAACAATAATGATAATCACAGAGACTGTCATGAACGAAGGAATGGCAAAGGACATCATAAGCATCATGAAGATCATGACAATGAACCTCTGCTGAGCACTCGAAATATGCTCAAAATCATAGAGGCTGTCAAAATTCCTACTAGGCATGTGAAAGATAGCCAAACTAAGCAGCTAGACATGAAAAATATCCCCAGATTTGAGGGGGGATATAACTTAGATCCTCAAATGCATCTACAAGTCTTTCATGATGCTTGTGCCTTAAAAAATATTGAAAATGATTGTCAAAAGCTCAAACTATTCCCTAGAATACTCATCAAGGAAGAAGAAAGTTGGTACCAGTCTCTGGAACTAGAATCAATCCATCGATGGAGTACAATGCTAGAAATGTTTAATGATAAGTATCAGACATACTTCAAAGTGTCAAACCTGCTAAGGCAAATCTAAGGCTAGAAACAAGGAACACATGAACCCTTGGATGCAACCATGGGTAGATATTATTCATTATTACGTCAATGCCCTAGCCATGGTTATTCTTAGTGGGAACAACTTCGCCACATCATAGATGGGCTTCGCTTAGAAACACGAAGAATCCTTGGGTCTATGCCCAAGGAAGACTATTGAAATTAAGAGTTGATCAAATACAAAGGCTAATCGAGCAAGTAGCAAAAGAAGAAGCAGACTTGAGTAAATGAAAAAGTGTAGAAGAATATAATAGGGACCCTTCCATTGAAAAGAAGGAGGTTTGCTTTTATGACAGTGAGGAGGAGTCATCTCTTGATGAAGTGGTGTAACGAAAGACCTTGTTGATCCAAAAATCTATGTTTGAAATTTTGGCCAAGGTAGATAAAATGTGGAATTTGTTGGATGAAAGATTCTAAACTTCTCTAAAAATCATAGAAGAATTAAGAGAGCGAAGTAAAGATCATGACCGTAGGAGGCAAAAAGAAGCTGAAGATGCCTACCAAAGAGGCAAGGGCAAAGCTGCTGTAGTAGAAGAAGTTGTGGAGATTGAATTAGATGATGACGGTGGATGTGAAATCTACCCCTATGAACATCCTAAGGGATGTTGTCCTATTTTGTCACACTTACAGGAATCTGGGGTGTATTCTCTGAATCCATGAATATTAAAAAGGTAAACACCCAAAAGATTACCTTATCCTCAAGGCAATCCTAGGTAGTTTTACCAGCAACAACCTTATTATCCATGTGGAACTCCACCACAACCATGTGAGTTGTATCAACAGTGGCAGCAACCACAATCATGGGGGATGCCACCACCACAGTAGCAGTACCCTTACACGTAGCAAGATTAGTATGGGTACTATGTTCAGAAACCCCTATCTCCACATGACTCTTCCAGTCACATTTCTCCTTTCCAGCATTACTACCACACTCCTGAATATCACTGAACTAATTCTCTAGCTCTTAGAGGGTATCCCATATTCCATCCATACCCTCTACATGTTCCTACACCTATTCCTCCATCCTCAACATAGCTACCACCTATTCTATCCATGCAAGGTGAGCTTCCAGCTTAGCCACAACAACATAATGTTACAAGGTCCATTAATATACAACTGGTTAATCAACCAAGTAGTTCTTCCAACCCAAAAACCCTCCTAAGCCCTTACAAACTCATACAGCTAGTCACCCTGCTCCTTCTTCATCCTCTGCAAATCATCAAATCGAGAGCCCTTCAAATAAAATTCCTCCTAAGATCCCCATTGTTATGTTAACTCTTGTAGTATTTGATTGGATATAGGCTAGCAACCTTCCTAGGAAATTAGGTGATCTTGGAAGTCCCCTTATCTATTTACAGATTGTTGGAAATGAATAATGTAAAGCTCTTCTAGATTTAGCTTTTGGTGTTAATCTGATTTCCCATGAGATGTATACTACCTGAAACTTGCCTTCTCTCAAGAAGAGCAATATCATATTAGAATTGACAAACCAGTCCATCACTATTCCATTGGGACTGGTAGAAGATATTGTGACCACTGTCTATGGGTGGTCTTATCCTACCGATTTCCTAGTAATCAAAGTTGAGAATTCCAAGGGGGATTTTTCAATAATTATGGGAAGGGTGTGGCTAAGTATTATTGATGTAAGAATGGACATCAAAGATCTTTCCCTGAAAATTTTTAAGGAAAATACATTCGAAAAGATCAAGAAGAAATGAGTTCCATGCATCACGTATAGTGATACAGGGTGCAATTGCATGTAGAAACTCTGGTCTCTAAAAAGAGCATCCATTTCCACATGTAGGTAGTTTGCAAATGAGGTAGATATTCAAAGTTCCTATATGCATCATCCACAAAACAAGAGAATACCTAGTGGCTAACAACTAATTCTGAGAGTAGCACAGTTTTCATGAAATCAATTGAGAGACTGACATGCACCTATGTCATAGGCATACATGAACTAGAGCAAGTTAATCGCTAACTCTCTGATGATGAAAATGATGATACCTATTGGGGAGAGTTGGAAATCCCTAAAAATTTTAAATAAGAGCCCCTAGGGTTAAAAACTCTAACTACTAGCCAGGAATATGCATTTCTAAAAAATGGAAAGCTAGTTATAATTAACATAAAACTTGCTCCTATATAAAAATGGAAATTGTTGAAAGTGATTAACAAATGGCCAATAGCCTTTTCATGATCATATCCTAAACCCACTAGGATTGATCCATGAATATGACAACATTGTATCTATATCGATCTGACCACGAAGCCAAGGAAGCAGCCAGAATGGTGGCTGAACTCCAAATTAAAGAAAATTGTCAAGAAGGAAAGAGAACAACTCCTCAATGTGGGGTTCATCTATCCTATTGCGAATAGTGATTGGGTCAGCCCACTCATGATTGTGCCAAAGAAAGGTGGCAAGTAGCGAGTTTGTATTAATTTTAGGCTATTGAACATGGCAACATTCAAAGATCATTTTCCATTGCCATTTGTTAATCAAGTGTTGGACACTAAATCTAGACATTGTTGTTATAGCTTTTTGGATGGTTATAGTAACTATAACCAAATTCAAATTACACCAAAGGATTAGGCCAAAACTACATTCATGAGTCCCTAGGGGACTTTTGCATATCAAAAGATGCCTTTTGGTCTTTGCAATGCTCCTGCCACATTCCAACGCTTGGTCTTGAGCATCTCTCAGCAACAAATTGGTAGTGGGGTGGAAGCCTTCATGGATGAATTTTCCACTTATGGTGCTACATTTGAGCAAGCCTTGGATCACCTTAAGCAAGTATTAAAAAGATGTATGGAGACAAGCTTGTGGCTTAATTGGAAAAAGAGCCATCTAATGGTCCAAGAGGGCATAGTTTTGGGGCATAGAATCTCACAAGCCGGGATTGAGGTAGACCCTGAAAAGATAAGGATCATCCAAAGAATAACCCATCAATTGAAAATAATTAAAGATGTCCAGTCATTCCTTGGACACACTAGTTGGTACTAGTGATTCATAGAGAATTTCTCTAAGATCGTAAAACTGTTGGTCAAGCTAACAAAGAAAGATGCTCAATTTATTTGGACCAAGGAATGTAAAAATGCATTCCAATAGCTGAAGGAGAAACTCATAGAAACTCCAATTCTATGAGCACTAGACTAGTTCAAACTATTTCATATCATGATAGGTGCATCAAATTATGCCTTTGAAGCCATGCTAATGCAATTGGACAATCAAAAACCTTCATATTACATCCATTGTGCAAGCTGAAGCATTGTGGGTGCACAACTCAATTACACCACAATGGAGAAAGAATTGATGGCAGTGGTGTATGATTTGGAAAAGTTCAACCACTATGTGCTTGGGTACAAAGTGTTTGTGCACACTAACCATAGTGCCATTCACTTTTTAATGAACAAGCTAATGGTGAGCCCCCATGTGATACAATGGTTGTGATCTTATAAGAATTCAATCTTACGATGGTAGATCAAAAGGGGATTGAGAACATGGTTTTCAACCATCTCTCTCAATCAAGATGAGATAACAAATAGGAGGAAAGCCTAGTATCTAATCAATTTCCTAATGAACTCCTTCTTGCTGGAGCAATTAATGAGCAAGTACCCACAAAACCAACATGATATGATGGCATCCTCACTTATCTTCTTACTCAAAAGATGCCACAAGATCTGGATCCTAGGAAGAAACAATAGCTCCTTCATCAAGCCCAACGCTTCATGGAAATCAATAGATACCTTTATAAGGTGTGCACTGATGGCTTGGTTCGTTGGTGTGTCCTGGATACTAATCAACTACATGTTCTCCAAGATGCTCATGAGGGCCCTTGCGGAGGCCACTATGCAAGGAGATGCACAACCATTAAAATCCTAATGGTAGGGTACTATTGACCAATAATCTTTAGTGATGCCCACCAATTTGTTCGATTTTGTAAATGTTATCAAGAAGATGGTGGGATGACCACACAAATTAAGGAACCTCAATAGTGAATCCAACCACTAGAACACTTTGACATATAAGGCATAGACTTCATGGGTTCCATCACATCCATGTCCAATGGAAAGGCATACATTATCATCACCATTAACTATTGTACTAAATGGGTAGAAGTAGTAGTCATCGTCGACTGTACATCATCCATTGCTGCTTATTTTTTTAACAACACATTATAAATAGGTTTGGGGTGTCACATGCATTTATTTTTTATAATGGAACCCATTTCACAGGCATCACTATTCGCAATCTCATGCAACACTTGGGGGTTGAATATAAATTAACAGCACCCTACCACCTCTAAGCTAATGGTCAAGTAGAGGTTACTAATAGGGATATTACAAAGATCTTAATAAGAACTATTAGCAAATATAAGAAATACTGGAGCACAAAACTCAACGATGTCCTATGGGCCTACCGTTCAACATGGAAGCTCCCTATAGGCTACTCTCCCTATGAGCTAGTGTATAGGAAACTATCAACACTTCTTGTTCAATTCGAGCTCCATACACTTTCAATAGCCTATGACTTGGATCTTGACCTGAGTGTAGCACAAAAAGAACAATTGATCAACCTTGACATGCTAGATGAAAATTGATTAGTGGCCCTGTCCTTGAATGAAGTGCACAAGGAATTCAGCAAGCAACAACATGATCTAAGTATAAGAAAAGTCAAATTTCACCCTAGAGATAAGGTCCTCTACTGGAACCCCATACATGTTCCACAACTAACTAAATTTCAAACATTGTGGCAGGGGCCTTATAAAATTGATGAAACCTTTCCTTCCAAGGCCATGATAATCTACAAACCTAAAAGCCTAAATAAGAAACACTTGGTTAAAATTCAACAAATAAAACCTTTCCATGAGCCCAAGCAAGCCAGTGCAACAAATACGTCATCGAATGGACAAATTTTCTCAATCTTTCAAATCTCCTCCTTCCAACTTAGTTGTGGGGGAGATGGCCATCCATGCTAACCATTTACATAGTTCTTCAATTTTTCTATTTTTTGTTTTATACATTTTTGTTTTACACTTTTTTTAATTTGCACCTTTTTGTTTTATACTTTTTTCTATTTTACACCATTTTTTGTTTTACACCATCATTGGTATGTTTGATTTTTCTTGAATATTTTACACTTTCTTGTATAATTTCCTTTGTTTTGGGTGTGATTTTCTAAATTTTTGCTAATAAAGTGCTTTATGCCAATTGGACATAATGGTGTTGTAGCTATTGTTAATGGTGGTTTTTACTTATTGTTTTTTATTGCTAATGTCTAGTTTCTATTTTTGAATTTTGATACCAATGACTAAGACATGGTTTCTTTTTTCATGGAATAGGTAGTGAGTCCATGACATGCACCCATCCACAAACTCTATGGTTTTCCTTGTTTTGAAAGTATGAGGTCCATTTTCATTAAGTAAAACTTTAACAAACTTGTGACCTTAGTAGTTTTTAGAATTAGAAAGGATTCAAGGGTTTGAATAGGATGTGACTTTAAGGGGACTCAATACTCTGTATACGCTTCTACTTACTTGGGTGCATGAGTGTTTTCACAGATTTCTTACCATTCCATTTTGACCAATAATAAGAAGTTGAATAAATCTTTGCATGTTGTGGTTCCCATCTAAAAATAACAAACACAAAATAAACAAAAATGATGGTGGAAATTCAAAGCACACCCCTTAGAGAGAATAACAGGCTATAAGCACTGGTTATGGGACTAGAAAGACATGTTACCCATGCTTGAAGGTCCCCTCTAACTAAGGCCCTTTCTCACTTCTTGCTTCTCTTTTCTTCTCTAGAAGGAACAATGATTGATCTATGGGAGCACTCTTGTGTCTCAAGGGGATGGACCGATCTTAGAGTGGCGATGCAAAGTCACTAAACATGATTGGTTTTAGTCTAGACTAAGGATAGATTTTATCAGGTCATTTAATCACAAAATTCACAAGGAACTTGATGTGACCTTAATCTAGGACTCCATTTCACTTTCTATGTTATCCATCTATGCTTTTCATTACTCACCTCACTGTCGATGTCCATGTCCTTGTTTAATGTCTTGGTTTGACATGCCAAAATCCTTAGGTAGATTCTTCTGGGTTTTGGTCCTTAATTTTCATTACCATTAATCACCTATGGGGCCCATGGACTCCTTAGGTTAAGGTTATGTAAAGGCAAAAAGGGCATGTACCTAGTATCAAGAGGACCCACTTGCATATCTGTTAGTTGGGTTAGTTGAGTACCTCATCCTTAGATATTCTCACAATTCAAACCTTCATATGCCTCATCCAATGCATCCAACTATGCACTTCTTAAGGAAATTTTTTCAATGAACACATTATCCATTCAATTTTTTAATTTTTGATCTTTCAACAATCCTCTTTGATGATTTCATCAAATTCTTGGCTTTTCTAGGACTTCTTGGATCCCACTTTCATCAGAAAACTCAATGTATGTTTTTGAGAAATCTAAGTTAAAAAATTTTATTTACACCCTTTGTAAATAGGTACCCATTGGGAGGCCTCTATGTATACGAGACCCTATATATGGTACCTTATTGACACAACACAACAATAGTGTGTGTATATATATATATATATACACACACCCATACTTTGAAATTTTCACATTTCCTTTCAAACACTAGAGAAGTTTTTGCAGTTTTCAAAGCCCAAAACCTTCTAGAAGCCATATCTTCGTAACCGTTTGTCCAAATCACTCTGTTCTTTGATCCTATAGCTACTGGAGGTAAGCTCTTAGTCATGGAGGCTACAAACTTGAAGTTTTTTTACATAAAATTTTTCTATTTTTTTCTAAATCCCACAAAGGTTTAACAAAGAAATCAACATGAAAGCATAAAATTACAAAAGTTAAACCCTTCCAGCTAGCTTTGGTAACACTTTGAACTTAAAAATTAATAAAATAACCAATCCACCATGGTCCAACCTTAGCCTAAGTGTAACTACCTGACGAGACGAGGTATTAAAACATTATAAGTTACATATTATATATACTAATTCTTGGATGTGTTGTGACCACAAATGGCACCATAGGGGAAGTGCACACATGAAGGAGGACCATCATAACCATAAGAAAAACAACCAAAAATGAGAAGGGACCAAGAATAGGCCTAAGAACAACAAGTAACAACCCATGTTATGAGACCTCTTAGGGAGGAGCCTAAAGTGGAATCTATCCATCAGATTCCAAAACAAGCAATAGTGATAGAGCAATTCCACTGAGATGAGGCACCAAATCCACAAGTAAATCTTGAGATGACCTTGACAAAAGCCTACCTCAAGTAGATCAAATCAAAGGAGGTTTAGAAAATGGTGCTTCAAGAGTTGAATTTTGGCTCTTTCTTGGAGAAAGCACCTCAAGATGTACAAGATCAATTGAAGACCTCACACATGGGGTCCATCATCACTTCCAGTGAGGAGTGGTACATGAGAGAGATGTTCAAACAGGCTAGTTCAATGGTCAAGATCAAGGACATTTCAATGTCCTACTCAGTGCAGGCCATTTTAGAGGCACATGGGTTATCGAAAACCAAGGTAAATATCCTTGAGATTTCAACACAGGTAGACCCTAGTATTAAGAAATAATGGATACAACAATGTTATGGTGTCAACCATAAGGAGTTTAGTGTGCTCACACCAATAGAGAGAATCTACTACAAGATAGCAACCTTTCATCTTAATCCAATGGTAAGGCCAAGCAAGATCATTTCCTTCTCTACCCATGTGTGAGCTGCCCTAAGTAGCAGATTCTCTATCAACCTTCCACAGCTAATCTATCTTGAGATAGAAAAGTGCTTCAAGGATAACAAACATGCAATAAAGGCACTTCCCTTTCCATTCCTCATTAAGAAAACTATGTCAAAGTGGAGGAATAACATGCTATACAAACAACGAAGTCCAATGTGCTCCATCCACTAATTGGATAGAGATGATGAAGAATAAAGTCCCTACAAAAGTCATCTAAGAAGAGGAGAAACAAAAACCACCTCCACCACCCACTCAACAAACAGTGCCAGACATCATTGCAACTTCTCAACGATTGCGTGACCTTTGAGAATGGCTCTTGAGTGAGCAAGAGCAACAAGTAGGAACAAGTGGTGGTGATCCATCTATGTACCGACTAGCAATGACTCACCTAAAGAAAGTAGCTCAAATAGTTAGCTAGATGGAGGGAGGTGGACCAATCTTTTTGATCCAAAGAATGCAGTTTCCCACAAGATTGAATCTTAGCACTTGAGAGGTAATGGTATCTCTCTCACAATAGTAGAAATTCCCATAAATCTCTAGAAATGATGCTATTTTTTCAATGCACTTGGAGGAGGATGAGGGGGCAATAGTTTTGGTGATGCAGCATCAGGGGTAGAAGATAGTAGTGGAGGTGGTTACTAATAGAATTGTCGAAACACTAAACACACCTGCGACATCTATACCAAATGTCTCTACACTTAATGATGTGAAAATGCCTACAAGGATAGTAAGTGATAAGTTGAGTGTTGCATAGCATGAATAATTGCTAGATCAATTGGTGGGAGTTGGGCAATCGATTCTGTACGTCTTTGACCTTCTGGACAACATAATCGCAACCCAGTCGAATTTGTTGGAAGCAAGGGGCAAGAACATCATTTTGGAGGGGAAACTCAAAATAACTAAAGAGCTAAATGAACACTTGGCTATGAAGGTTGCCAAACTAAGAGCCCATATTGATAACCCTACATTCCTCAACCCAGCACTGACAAAGGATGAAGCTCTTGAATAGCTTCACACAAGATGGAAAGCAATTGAGGGTGCAATTGAGATGGCAGTGTTCTATCGATCCTTGGCAGTGGCCACTCAACATAAACTTTAGAAGGCCTTGGATCAGACACAATTGACTACAGAGAATCATAACCTATGAATTGTTGATGTGAAAAAAATAGCAGGTAACAAATTTCATCCATCAACAGTAGGAGCAACTTACTAGAATTAACACTGAGCTGAGCATATTAGCAGTAGAAAATAGAAACCTCTCCATGGAGGAGGTCCATACTCTTTACCAAAAGATTGCAATTGAAGTAGCTACCTAGAAATCAAAGGCTCTCAAATTTGAGAGTTATAAATTACAGAGATTAGGTTGGTCTACAAAAAGTAGTTAAAGGAAAACACATCTAGTTGGTAAAGGCGAAAATAAATGAGACTCTCTAGCAACTCCAAGAAAGAAGAGAGGTATGACAACCTATCATTGATGGGATATATGCCTACAACAATGTAGGGATCCACATGAAGGAGTTGTAGATTGAGGAGATGACAGAATACGTGGAGCTTGCCAATCTTCGATATGCAATTTTGGCTATGTTGACTACTGGACAACTATGGTCTAAATTGAAGAAACACTTGGCCAGCTCATACTTGTTGTACAAGGCAAAGTTCAAGCACCACAAGGACATCAAGTAGAAGCTTACTCAAGGGTCTCAAGGTGAAGTTCATTGATAAAAGATCAATTGTTGCAAACCTAGCCAAGAGCATGAATGACTACCAAGAGTTGTAGAATGCATTCAAGGCATTCAATATTGAATGCAAGCAATTCACTGCATTGTTTGTCAATGTGAAGGAGCTATTTCTAGTAATGCCTTATCCATGGGATATCCCCATTCTAGCCCACATTAGTGATGCCACATGGACTATGAATGATTCCTAGAGTAAGGAGAAGAAGATGAAGGCACTGTTAGATGCCTTTTTCCTTCCACCCAAAGTGGCAGTTGCAATAGGATAACCATAGCCGCCTCAACCACCATGTGCATTCAAAGCAGGAGAAGGTCCTTTGAAACCTCAGGAAACTCCACCACCTGGGACCATCTGATCTTTTCAATCATCTTCATGTCATTAAGGGATGTGGTATCTAATTTTGTTTGGTCATGTTTAGCTATTCAATTTTTTATCATGAACACCATAATTTTGTAATCAATGTTGATCTGTACACCTGGGCACTTACTTTTTTTGTGTCATGTGTTAGTCAATAATTCCATACCTTCCCAATTTTGTAAAAAACTTGAGGATGAGTTTTCATTCAATTGTGGGGGTATGATGAAGTGTCTTCAGTTGGCAGCATCAATGAGATGCCATCGACGTGACCCCATCAACAGGATCTTGTTGATGTAGGATTTTCCATGTTGACGTGTACCCATCGACGTGGCACCCTAGTCGTCCTATAAATATGGCATCACAACTGTGTTAATGGGGGTTAGAAATTTAGTTGCTAGTGAAATTCTTGCAATTGTACCTACAGCAGGAGTCAAGGAGTATATGGATCTTTATTCGAGCACTATTGTACCTAAGTACCGTAGTATGTGTGACAATAAAGATGAGCTTTTTGATAAACCTTGCAGCACTTGGACTAGATTAATGATTTATTTATGCATTTATTTTTTTCATTAGTTAAGTGCTTAATTAAGTTATAATGATTAAGTATTTAAGTAATTAATTAAGCTAAATAGACTAGCACGCATAAGTACAACCACTTCAAGCATATGTAGAACACTTGGTAATCCTAGTAGCACTTAACGCTTGGTCGCTCAACAATGTTGTGCATGTTCAAGATGTGTACAAAAAGTGGGACTAGGTGCTTATGTTAGGATAGTTAGTTATTAATTAGCAATTAAATTAGTTGAATTATTTAATCAATTTATTCTCAATCTATTACCAACCTTAGGTGAACAAAATATAAAATAATAAAAATCATGTGCCTCAATTCCACTTAACCATACAATTGAGTTTTAGAAGTGTAGTTGGGAAGACAACGATTATTCCATAATTAGATTCACCTTCTACATTGAATCTTATATATGAGAGCACTAGAAATCCACATAATTTGACTAAATCACACATGAACGCCTTAGTGATTCGTATGGTTGGATGTAGGGGTACCTCACTACTCATCACTTCTTCTTGAGACTAACTTTCTTCCTCTGATTAGCTTGATTAGCCTTCTTCCTTGGAATCTTATTCATAGCTTGTTGATGTGATCTTTCTTCCAAAAGTAGCCAATTTGTAAATGAGATGAGTTGCAACTGAAGAAGACATCTTCTTAAGATGTGAAATGTCTTGCAAACATGTAAGATGTATTGTAGGAGATGTCTTGAGCTAGTGAAGATGTCTTGAATATGAAGGAGGCGTATCTCCAAATAAGTCAAATTTTTAAGATGCTTATTTTGAGGTCTGGAACCTCCAAACAAGTTTCCATTGATCTCAAAACCTCCTAGAATCATCAAAATAGACTCAAAACATCCCCAAACATACCAAAACACCCTGAAATCATCATCAAAAAGGTCACTAAAAGGACACACTCATCTAAGATACATTGAGGATTACATAAGGGCTAGGTGATGTCCTCATCAATTCTTATTATTTCAACACTAGACAAAGTTCATTAATGGTGAATTATGATTTTTCACCTAGGATGGAAAATGAGTTGAGAAAAAATGATGATTGTGTTCACCTCAGTTCAGATTTTATGGAAAACATGCAAGATTTACATAAGAAAGTGAAGGTAAAGCTTGAGAAAAAAGCAAAAGAGATTGCTACTAGTAAGAATTTGGATAAAATAATGGTGAAGTTTAAATTTGATTTTTTTTTGTTGCATTTGGGTAAGGAGAGACTAAGAAATATGAACTAATATAAGCTCAAATCTAAGAAGATTAGTCCATTTCAAACAGAGGCTAAAGTGAATGACAATGTGTATGAACTTGATCTCCTTAATAATTTATGTTACTCTTGTGCTTTTTGAAGATCGATAACTTAGAGGGGGGTGAATAAGTTCAATACCCAATTCATACACAACTGATTTTACGTGGTTCCTCAACTTGGGTACATCCACACTTAGAAGGTAGAATCCTTGCATATCTTCAGACTTGTTCCTTCAAAAATGTGATTTCAAGAACATCATAACTGTTACAAAGTAAGCTCTATAGCTTCGCATGGGATGTTTTCTCTCAAGAAACACATCTAACCCCTCAAGTTTCTAATAAGCTATCAAGTCTTACAAAAGATGCCTTTCCTCAAGAAGCACATAAACCCCCATAGGGCAATTAGACCTTTAGGTCTTAACAAACTCTCAAACTTTGCAAGGGATGTTTTCTCTTAAGAAACACATCCAACCACTTAGGGTTCCAATGAGCTCTCAAGTTCTACAAAGGTTTTTTTCCCTCAATAAGCACATCCAACCCTCAAGGCTTACAACAAGATAAAGAAAATCAAGGAAAAATTGAGCTAACACTTCATATTCCTTACTTTGGAGTTCAATACAGAGCACAACAAAAGATAGAAAATTAAGGATCTTGAATTCACTAAGATATGTACAATGTTTTCTCAATTGCATGTACAATGCTTGCTCAATTGCTTATCCAATGCTTGCCTTTCCCTCTTGAGTATGTCCTTCCTTTATAGCCTTGTTTCCCTCCATTTTCCCATTGAAATCCCTACAATGGGTAGTCAAGATGTCCTCTTCGTGGGCTATGATATCTTACTATTTTTTCCAACTTGCAGGAGAGATGTCTTATCTAGGTACAAGACATCTTGTATAGAGGTAAGATGTCTCCCTTGATGACAAGACATTTTGGGGGAGACATTTTGTCTTGGGACAAGGTGCATTGTCTCTAGAGGAGATGTCTCCTGTTTCTAGGAGATGTTTTGTTTGAGGCCAAGCCTTCTTAGCAAATACATCTTATGTCACCAAGAGACATCTTGAAAATCTCTAAGATATCGTTTCTTGGATTTGGGATATCTCCTATCCTTGTGACCTTCTCCAAATCATTGCATCTTCTTAGCATTCCGATTGTTGATTCTTGCTCATTTCTTGGTCTCCTTGATGTTTCAAACTCAACTTCCTTAGGCCTCTAAAGTATCATGAAACACATTTAAAAATTCTCCATTTTCAAGTTTTGATATAGCCAAAAATTCAACACTTTTAATGTTTCAAATTTGACTCCATACCATGGGAAGGTACTTGCATTAGGCTTGAAGGATAACAAGGGGATTCTCAAAGATGCAATTGAAGATATAGCTTCAAGCATGTCTAAAAAGCTAATTATTCTACAAGCAAGAGAGGCTTTTGGAATAAGAAAAAGAAAGAGGCATGAGTACCTGATCCATTGGAGTAATGAAGATCCTAAGAATGTAAGATGGATTATGGAAGTGATTTGGATCTGCAAGGGCTTGATGCCATCCCAAATGTAAAGTTTACTTAAGTCCAAGTATCTTTTTAAGGGGGGAGGAAGATGATGGGACCATCAATATATATCTTTGATGTATTTTGCATCTTCAATGTGTATAATAGTCATAAGACTTATGTGTTTGTATCTAAGTCTTTGGTTTGAGGAATTTCAGCGTTAGACAAGCAATTACGAATTCACTATGAATTGTATGAGATTGTAGTTTGTCAGTGTAAGGTGTAGTCTATCACAATTGGCCATCCAAGGGGAAATCATAAATGTTCAGGCAGGTACAAGGTCACTATAGATGCATAAAGTTATCGTCTCCTAATGTGAGTTGTAGTTGGTTGTAACTTGGTCATAGTGTAACAAGAAATAATGGCTAGAAATTATGAGTGCTTACTAATGCACAAGGCTATGGGTCATAGTCCCATCATAGTCTACTAGTTACAAGGTGTTGTGATCCACAAGCACTCATATTTTCATTAAAAGTTAAAATTTTAAAAGGTCCAAATTCCAAGGGAGAGATAAATGGTTACTTGAGGCTATTAAAGGACCAACTAAATCTCTAAGGTAGTTGTAATGATTTTTCATAGAATTGGAGCTCTAGCGAGTAAGAAAGCATCTTAATTGTGGTGTCAATTATGATTTCTAACCTTGAGCATTATGGTTGAGGATTATGAGGGTAAAAGAGGATTGTCTTGGGTCTTGTTCTAGATCCTTGTGTGCTATTCTAACATGGTACTCTAGTTTTGGACATTGAATAAAGAAGAGTTTCTTCCTTGTTCATGCTTTGTTTTCTTTTGGATTCTATTATTTTTGATTTCTAGGGAGATTTGGATACTTATTGGAAGTGGTTCTTATTAGTGAAAAAGAAGGTTGGAAGCATGTAATATGAGAATGGGAGAACCCAATAGGATTAGGAGGAAAATTCATCCAAGGGAAGAAAGGATTATCATCTAGAATCTAGATTGAAGAGAGAGGTTGAGACAAGTGTATGCAAGAGGGGGAAAAGCATGAAGGTGAACGGGAAATCAGATGGTTGGTAAAAATAAGGTGAAGAACTTAACCAAGGTACTAGGGACATTTATTATCAAGATGTCGAGGTTGATCTAGTTGTGTAGCAAATGAGGTTTATTTTGGAAATTCCATGCACAAAGGAAATATTTAATGTTTTTAAGTAGTGGAGCTTGTCAAAACTTAAGATAATCCTATTGTGACAAATATATTTAGAGAGGGAGGAATAGTCAAGTATTTAAGTCTTTAAGACATCTAATAGAGTTTATAATTTCTCTATAAAAGAATAACAAGTTCCTATTCTAAGATGTATAGGGTAATAAGGATACATACTTATGTTGTACAATACTAATATAAGGGATATCATCCTCATTAATGGTATGATTAATGATGTAGAGGTGCACTATCAAGGAAGTATCATCAACATTAAGAATTTCCAATCCCTTAGCCCATTGTGGATGGTGAGCTTGGATCAATGCTTTAGATGAATGTGTCAACCACCCCTACCACCTTTTCTTATAAATTTCTGTAGGATCTTTTCAATGTCCATCACAACATTGCATGGTGAAGAAGCCAAAGTTACATAGTTTTGAATCATATTGCTTAGAATTGTGGAGGCATTGAGAGCTCTTCCAATTCTAGTGAGGAAGATTGTTGTCCATACAACAACCCTTCATTCTGCTTGAGAGGCTTTGAAATGAAAATCTTATACCATTTGTGTATGGAAATTCCTAAATAAACATCATTTGCTTTGCCTTCATTAACTTGTAGAATTTGTTTGATTTTATTCCTAACATGTGGTTGGATAATTAGGAGATGCATTTTTATTTTTTAAAATGAATATGTTTGCTAATTTCATCTAAAAACTGCTCAAGAATTCTACAAATAGCAAAGGCCTCTCAAGGATCAGCTTTACATACAATCATAGTGTTATCCACTTAAAGATAGATCAAACATGTAGTTTGACCTAATTGAAGGCCATGAATACCATGGCATCTAAGGTAGAGCATGAGTGTATCCATCACAAGAATGAATAACTAAGAAAACTATTTTTACAACTTTTTTATTAAGAAATGTTCTTGTTGGAAGTATATGTCTAGGTGCTCTAAGGTTACTTTCAAGAGTTCATATTATTTCATAATTTATGATAACAAAATTTTATAAAACTTAAGTAGAACATATTGGTATGTCAAATCAACATATACATTGGAACTAAACTTGTGACTTGCAAACTACAAGCAACATGCTCTAACCAAGAGAATAATACATTACAAACTCTTGTAAGGTAAACTTTATCTTTTAAAAAGAATATGCACAATGAGGTGTTAGCCTAGTACTAAGAGTCTTGACATGGTAATAGGATCACATGTTTCATTTCACTAGGCAACAATAAATTATAAATTTAAAAAGAAATCTAAAAAAGGAAATTTGAAACAAGTTTGATAGATGCAGGGAGTATCAATGGACGTAAGTAAAAATTTTAGTTTCAGTTTCATAAGCTTGATTTGCTTTATATGTAATAGATTAACAATAGATAAAGCATTGATATATCTTCCAAGTCGTAACACTTGGGGTTTGAACCTAGGCATATGTCTTCCGAGTCATAGTACATGTTTATAAAAATACTTCATGTGTCAACTAACCTTGATAGAATAGTAGTACACAATTGCAATAATAAGTGTAATGTTGAGTGTTCAATTCATTTTGTTTACAAATTCCATATCTATTATCACATATACCTAGAATTTTTTCACTCGTTAGAAATTGTTTTCCCAAATGCACACCCTCCATTATTTTGGGTTCCAATGCCCAATAAAGACATCTCATAAACATATTTCACATCTCTGAAAAGATCTTTGCAAGCTTTAAGCCGAGAGAATTTGTTTCGACCGTGAACTGGGGATCGACATAGGCGTCTGTTCCTATAAATTTTTATTTTATTCTATAGGGGAAACCGATGTTTTTCTTGTCCAACATGACTAGTTTATGAATTTGTATGGCAGAGGCAAAGACGAAGAAAAATCATGACTCTTTCTATGACGTTACACGGTACCGTCCAGATCGTTACGCTGATTTTTATCTAATAAATCGGTCCTCAGATTTGCCTTAAAAAAACCACAAACTTGAAAATATAAAACAAGCCAACGACAGCAAACGACAGCAAAATCGGAGTTATTCTACGGGATGATTTCATCCAATTCCCAATCCGGTTGCGTTAACCGAGGTCTGCAATTTGATTCCTGGCGCTTATTGCACGAATCCTAATATCATGTTTTTACTGGTTAATTGAATTGTTGTTTTTCGATGCAATTTTGTGTTGTTTTTTCATTTTAATGGAGGCTCAACCTTGATTCAATTTCCCTTGCAGTTAACCAACTTTGCTTATACTGCAAATCAAATTTGCTAATTCTTAAGTCAGTTTAATGGTCAAAATCACAAGCAATTTCAACATTTTTCATTTCAGATCTGCTTTTTGATGTTATCAATTTGGCTTAGCAAACAAACTCATCCTGTAGAATATTAGAAATTCCCAACCCATGTAACCTACTGCAATGTCAAGATTTCTATCAGCTTGTTTCCTTGTAATTTTCTATCAAATTTTTCAGAAACATATGCTTCTTTTGCTCTGGCTTGTCATTGTATGTCTCCGTCGAATTCTGCATTTCTTTGCTTTACTTCTCATTTTTCCCGTTTTCCGAAATGAAGTCTGAAATATCACAAGTAGAACTGTGCCTTCGATTTTTGTTTTTCTGATGAATTTGTATTCCAACCTAAGTGAGATTAATTTCATCAAGTCGTGAATCCGAGGGGTAAAATGTTAGAACGTGATTCAGAAACAGGTAAACTGAGCCAAATAATTAGCAAATTTAATTTGCATCATATGCAAAATTAAGATAAATTACAAGTGAAACTGATCTAAAGTTGAGCAAAACTGCTTTACATTTTAGCCCAATTTGCAAAGCATTAAAAGCCAAACTGATTTAAACTCCAGGCAAATTGTTTGACAAATTAGCGAATTCAATTGACGGAAAGAAATAATATTAGCTTCAGAAAGCTTTAATTTGAGATTTTTTATTATATATAAGAATTGGATTCATAAAGTGATTTCAAATTAAGTAAAATTATTTCTAAAAAATACTGAACGAAAATAAAATTGTTGCTCGCTTTCACTAAAACCTTTTTTTGAAAAGGAATCCTTTTCACAGAGTTTTCTTAATTCACAAAAAAAGCTGTGGCTTGAGTTACAGGTCAAAACCCACGAGGCTAAAATTGAAATTGATTCGCAGTAGCGAATTCAATTCATCGAAAGAAACAAGATTTAGAAAATCTGAGCACGTGTTGTGAATTCAACACAACACTGTACATGAAACCAATCCCTCACAGCAGCAGCAGGATCTTAACAGCGAGGATTAGATCCATCACATCCATGCGGACGGGCAACCTATGAAACTTCATAATACGCAAAAGATTGGCAAAGTCCCAAAGGGAAGCAAAGGAACTTCGAAAAAGCCTGGGACTGTAAAGATACACAATAATAAGATGATGATGTCCATGAAGACTGAATTAAACACGGAGGCGCTGGGTAAGGGCGCAGAGCCTGGATAAGACGCCGAAGCGGCGCGAAAGCCTGCAAACGAGTCTGGCCTGAGACGGAGGCTCCGGAAGGCTCCTGTAACGCTTCGTTCTACGAAGACATTTCTTACTTCCTTTATTTGGACACCATTCTCCTCCCGTCGCTGCTGCTACTCTTCCTGCCGCGGATCCGTCCATCCTTAACCTCATCGTCGTCGCCGATTGTGCAATTCTTCAAATTTACTGAAACTGAAACTGTGCCTGTCGTGCAATTCTTCAAGAACCGTGCAAGGCTTGCACAAGTTCAGCAAAAACTGAAACTAAAAAGCTTCGGTACGTGTCTGAAGACCCGCAGAAAGAGATATTAGTGCAGCTCCAGAAACTGCAGAGCTTCTTCATCCATGGCTGCAGCGACAAGAAAAAGAAGCGTTGATTTCATTTCAGGGGTGGTGCCGTGCTGGGCCGTATATAGCGGGCGATAACGTCGCTGGAGGGACACGTGTTGGAACGGGAGAACAGGGTGGGCCCAGGTGGGGCCAGCAGCAGGCTGATGTGATTGCATTGTGGACGCGTGGACCATAAATTTACTACGGCGGACGGTGCCAAGGNGTGTGGACGCGTGGACCATAAATTTACTACGGCGGACGGTGCCAAGGGGCGGCGGTAATGGTGCCGCTGTGCCACGCGCGGAGATATTTTGGGATTTGCATGGACAATAGCAAATCTAGCGATCGTACGCACATGCTTAGCGAATTATGTCACGTTTCCTCCTCCCACCAACCCATGCTGTGGGCCCACGTGGACATTTGTGATTCCACCCGGCCTCCCGAGATGTGTGGCTGTGACCAAGTTAGAATCCGTAGTCCACGCATGCGTTACACATCAGCAAAGAAGTGGGCCCTCCCGAGATGTGTGGCTGTGGCCGAGTTGGAATCCCTCCAGCACACCTCATCAGGAAAGAAGCGGGACCCAACGCCACCATCTTCCGTAGACTTATGATACCTTATTTCCAATGTAAAAGTTGAACCTTCAAATTCTCATTTGCTATTCTTGTCTATGCTTGGATGGGATTGAAATCGTTTTGTAGGTTTATGGTGTCAAAAATAATTGTAATAGACATATACCTCAGGATATAATTAGAACTTAAACAATGAGGTGTTAGCCTAGTGGTCCAAGTTTTGGCCTGGTAACCCTAGGTCACAGGTTTGATTCTACTAGATAGCATTGAGTTATAATCTTCTATAAATCTTGGGGTGTACCTATGCTTCCCTTATTTCAAGTTCCAACACCCCCCTAATTTAGAACCCATGACTTGAAGCTTTCAAATCAAGAGTCTTATGACTAAGTTAACATGTCATTGTTAAGCTTATGAATAATGGAGTAGCCTAATTGGATACTCCAACAATTACGATGTTATTATTACAAGGTTGTGCTATCACCCTAAATTTTCTTTCTTTTTTCATTAGAAAATAAAAAAAAATCAAGCATTGATGTATTTATAATGTCAATTTCCCTCTCCCCATAATCTCAAATATGTTTAGTATTAAACATTATTAATGTCATTCATGCTACCACCATATCATATGCTTCCAAAATCTATCAATAACTTTTCTTACAATTATTTGTTGAATCCGAGCTAGTGATTATCCTTCGAAGATTGATCAACATGGATATTTAACATCAAGTGTAAGAGAAAAAGCATTACCAAATGGTTATCCTCCCCACAACCACTGCAGTGGGCCCACGTGGGCATTCCTCGTCATCATTATTGGCTTCTCCAGCAATATATTCCTGCTGCTTGCGTAATTTCACGGGCCTTCCGAGATGTGTGGCTGTGGTCAAGTTAGAATCCGTCATCCACGCATGCAGCACACATCAGCAAAAAGTCAAAAAAACAAAAGCGGGAACCACCATCGTTTTGGACTACTTCCAATGTCCATCTAGATTTATGGTGCGTCCTAAACAACCCAAAGTCAGTGCTCATATTCACCATTTTAATCTTCATAAATTATTTCGATATTTTGTAAAGAGTGTGCCTGTGCCTGCTGAAAACCAAAGGTAAAGCAAAATCTGTAGAAAGCACCGTCCCGTCTAAAACGTTGTTTCCAATGCGCTTACTCTTAAAGCTGTAAGAGTTGGGAAGTTTAACGTATTTCTAACCCGTTATTTCTATGGGGTTACTTTAAAAGGGAAGTATCTCTACTTTGCCTTAGCCCATAAGCATAGCCATGTGTGGGTTTAATTCTTATAGTTTTATGAAGAATTTTAAGTATATTTCTTTATTAATAGAGAGAAATTTTAAATAAAGATACTTAAATCTTTGATTTCTTATTTTCTATTAGGAGTGGATACTTTTATTTTACATGCTTGGATGAGGTTGAAGTCCTTTTTGAAAGTTTGTGAATAATAGGGTAGCCTTGTGGTAAGACACTCTTATAGTAAGTTTTTTAGAATAGAAGACAATAGTTTTTCATTTTTGTTATAGAATATGCATTTATTTTAATAATATATATTTAATTTTTAAGGTTTGTTTGTCACTGCAACTATATTGTATTATTTTTAGTAAACTTTGCCCCACTTGTCACACATATATATCAAAGGCATCTTGATGAGCAGCAAGGTACCCCTATGCTCAACCATACGAATACGAGCATTACACGTGATTTGGTCGAACTCCAAGGACTAAGTGCTTATGCACCTCCACAGAACAAGGATGGGTTAGGCAATCATTGTCTTCCCAAGCTTACTCGTATGATACGATTGTATGGTTAAGTAAACTTGAGGTATATGATTTTTATGCTTTGCATGTTTTATGTCCTGGTGCTAAAAGGGAGAAGCGAAATAATTAAGTAACTAATTTAATTTAACTAATCTGCTAGGTTCTAACTAGTCCTAACACCAGCATCCATTCCCACTCTCCGTACACATCTTGAACCGGTGTAACACTACTGGGATTACCAAACGCTAGTCATTACTGGGTTACCAAGTGTTCCACGTATGCTCTAAGTGGTTGTACTGAGTGTGCTTACTTGTGAAAATTAATGAATCAATAAAAGCAACATCAATTAACTAACGTAAGCATTAAATAACTGTAAATAACATTAAATGCAATAAATAAGCTATTCTAAATCTTGCAAGGTTTATCACAAAGTTCGTCTTTATTTTCAGACACAAGGTGTGCTTAGGTACACAATGCTCGAATAAAGATCCGTTCACTTTATGACTCCTACTGTGGGTGCTCAGAAATAGTTCTAACTTTGGAAAGGGAAAACTGCAAGAGTTCGAGTAAGGGACTAAGAAACTAATGTCAAAACCAAGTGTGCCCTCCTCTTATTTATAGGTAACGAGACAAGTCCCAATATCGGATGTCCGATATCACTTGGCAGGCTCCGATATCGTAGACCCAATATTGCAGATCTGATATCGTGGATCTGATATCACGGTTCATCATACCCCCACGACTGAATGAAAACTCATCCTTGAGTTCATTACAAAAAATTGGGAAGGTATGGGATTATTGACATGGAGTGACAGACTCAAAGTGCTCGGTGAACGGATCGACAAATATATTACAACATTGGTGTTCATACCCATTGTCGTTGATGAGCGGTGAGGTATCCTTATGCTTAACCATATGAATACGAGTGTATACGCACAATCAGGTCAAATTCCAAGGACTAAGTGCTTATGCACCTTGATGGAACAAGAATGGGTTGGTTAATCATTGTCTTCCCAAGCTTACTTGTATGTCATGATTGTATGGTTAAGTAAACTTGAGGCATATGATTTTTATGGCTTTTTATGTTTTTATGTCCTACTACTAATACGGGAGGAGAGAGATAACTAGGTAACTAAATTGATTTAACTACTGATTAACTAGGCTTTAATTAATCCTAACACCAGTATCCGTTCTCACTTGTCGTACACATCCTGAACCAGTGCAACACTACTGGGATTACCAAACACTAATCATTACTGGGTTACCAAGTGTTACACACATGCTCGAAGTGATCGTATTATGTGTACTTACTTATGAGGGTTTTAGGGTGAGAGAGAATCATTAATTAACTAAGGAAAGCATTAAATAATTGAAAATAACATTAATTAATCTATTCTGAATGCTACAAGGTTTATTACTAATGGGACGCGATATCGCATGGGCTACGATATTGCAGTGCGTCACCAAATCTATAAATAAGAGGCAGCTCTCGCTTGTTTCACAGTTTAGGCCTAGACCATAGTGAAACTCTGGTAGTTTTACCTTTCTAGAGATAAAATAATTTCCATGTGCCCGTAGTAGGAGTCTCAAAGTGAACGGATCTTTATTCGAGCAAATATTGTACCTGAGCACAAGTTTGTGTACGGAAATAAAGATGAACTTTTGGATAAACCTTACAGTGCATGGACTAAGCTAAATAGGACCTTAATTATTGTTATCTATTATTCATTGTTTAAAATTCTTTATTAATTAATTAATCTCTCTCAACCCTTCTCTCATAGTTAAGTGCATTCAATACGACCGCTTCAAGCACGTGCGTTACGCTTGGTAATCCTAGTAACGAATAGTGTTTGGTAATCCCAGAAGGTTGCATTGGTTTAGGGTGTGAATGGTAAGTGGGAACGGATACTGATGCTAGGTTAATTAAGGCTTAGTTAGTTAAATCTAGTTAAATAGCCTCTTCACCTTTCCCTCATTAGCACAGGCGATAAAAACATAAAAGATATAAAAATCACATACCTCAGACTTACTTAACCATACAACCGTGACAAATACAAGTCTGGGAATACAACGAATGATTAACCTTAAGTGTTCCATAAGGCATGTAGGCACTTAGTCTACGGAGTTCAACCGGATCGCGTGTGTAACGCTCGTATTCGTATGGTTGAGTGTAGGGGTACCTCGCCACTCATCATTGGCGCCGTTGTCGAGGACTAAGTTGTTTGTGCGCTAAGTAGAACGTAGGAAATCATCCACATCGTTGGGAGCTTAAACGAACCCTTAGGGTTAATTAAACGAAAAATTAAACAACGGTTAATTAGCACACCAAATAAGACACAATGTCTTCTTCTTCGAACAAGAGCACCTCACTGCCTAGGAATAACACTAGAGATAGTCGGCAGCATCAAACACATAACCAAAATCTGCCAGGTCCTCAAGAATTTAGTGTGGTGTATATTCACCATGATGAATACCCAACTTTACCTTTGTCTTCCATCAAGATGAGTAGCTACGTTGGAGAGATTTAGAAGGTAACATAGTGTTACCTCCAGATAGAGCTGCCCCCAACATGCTCCTTCATGCCCTTGCACGAATTGACATGTCGCAATTATACGCTGAGTATGTTGCGTGCTATTACAACACAAGGGGCTACCATCCCACGGAAGTGCAATGTCAATGGGATGAGCGGTAGGAGAGTTATCACACATTGTTGAAGGGCAAAGGCCCTCGCAACGCTTCACCCGTTATGAACGAAATCAAGGGTGGTGACCCGATTCTCATAGGTTCCCCACCAAATGATGTTCCCCCTCCTAATGATGGTCAAGAGGTAGTGGTTCAGAACCTACGTGCCACGATCCACAACTCTAGTTTTGAACCCCATGAACACCAAGTGCTCAACGAGGGAACATGGACACATGACAAGGGTGATCATTTTGATCGTCATCACGATCAGGGCCATAGCCACCGAAGAGAAGGTAAGGAACATCGTCATGGTGATGGTTTCCCTTCATCGCATCATTCACCCTCTTCTTCCACATCAGGACGCAATCACGAAGAGCACAACGGTGAGGATAAGGGTAAGAAAAATGGGAAGCCTTAACGAGAGAGTCGAGAGCGAGGATGAGGGCATTTGAGAGAATCAAGGCATAGAAGGGAAAGTAGGGAACCACGTAGGCATCATAGACATCATGAGAAAGATGATCATGATGAACCCCTACTAGTAACCTAGAGTATGTTAGACATTACGGAGGCTGTGAGAATACCTACAAGGCACTAGAAAGATAGTCGGATCAAGAGACTAGACATGAACAATATCCCACGGTTTGAGGGGGGATACAATGCTGATCCGCAAAACCACTTACAGGAATTCCATGATGCCTGCACCTTGTAGAATATTGAAAATGAGTGGTAGAAGTTAAAGTTGTTCCCTAGGACACTCTTAAAAGAAATAGAGAGTTGGTACCAGTCTTTAGAGCCGGAAACCTTTAGGAGGTGGAGTATAATGCTAGAATTGTTTAACGACAAATACCAAACGTACTCCAAAGTGTCCAACTTGTGTAACCAAATCCAAGAATGGAAGCAGGGTAATCATGAACCCATGGATGCTGCCATGGGCCGATATTCTGCATTGCTACATCATTGCCCGAGCCATGGTTACACACAACGGGATCAACTCCGCCACCTCGTAGATGGGCTAAGACACGAAACTAGGAGAACCCTTGGAACATATGCCCAAGGGAGATTATCAGAACTTAGGTCCCATGAAATTCATAGATTGTTGGAGCAAGTAGCTAAAGAAGAAGGTGAGCTACAGAAAAGAGAAAGCACAGAAGAGTACAACTGCGATCCTTCCCTCCGAAAGAGGGGAGTGAGATTTTGCGATGAAGAGTTGGTGAATAGAAAAACCATGCCGCTTCAGAAATTAACAACGAAAGTGTCAGCTAAGGTAGATCAGATACAGGGCTCCTTAGATAGTAGACTTGAACTTGTCCTAAAAATCTTAGAGGAGTCTAAGAAACGAAGTAATGACCATGATAAGAAAAAACGAAGAGATTCAAACCCTACACATAACAAGGGTAAGGGAAAAATGACTATCGCCGATGAGGTTGTGGATTCAGATACAGACAATGACGGTGGATGTGAGATCTACCAATATGACCATCCTAAGGGATGTTGCCCAATAATCTCACATCTATAAGAGTTTGGGGTGTATGCACTCAACCCATGAATTAACCAATGGCAAGCACCTCGTCAGTTACCTTATCCCCAAGGTAACCCGAGGCAGTTCCACCAACCGTTAATGTATTATCCAAGTGGAACTCCGCCACAACCTATCAGGCAACACCAGTAGTGGTAATACCTATAGTCATGAGGGATGCCATCGCCTAGACAACAATACCCTTACTGGCAACTAGACCCATATGGCTACTATGTGCAGCAGCTGGTTTCTCCAAGTGACTCTATGAGTCACGTAACCCCACAACATCACTACCAAGTTCGAGAGTATTTTAGGACTCCTTCTCCTCCAGGAGACACTCCACATGCAGACCATCCTTTGAATCCATCCACCACTCTTACACCAATAGTTCCAATACCACCTGCTCCAACAATGCAAGGGGAACTACCCACTCAACCATAGTAACGTAACGCTACGAGAGCTATAAACCTTCAACCTATTGCTGGCTCTGATAACCGTACAAAGAGAAGACCTTTCTTCAGAACCAAAAGCCCAAACAAGCTCTCGTAACCACAAGAAGTTGAGTTTATGCATGCTCCTCCAACAAATAAGGCTTCGGCGCTCCCTTCAAACCAACAACAGAGCTTAACGCACACGGTTATGTTAACACATATTGTTACCGACTGGATCAAGGTGGGCCACCTTCCCAAGAAATTCTCTAATCCTGGAAGCCCCCTAATCTATCTCCAAGTCGCTGGGAATGAACATCATAAGGCTCTTCTTAACTCAGGTTCCAGAGTCAACTTAATCTCACGAGAAATGTATAAAGCCTAGAACCTGCCTCCACTCAAGAAGAGCAATATTCAACTAGATCTGGCTGACCAGTCCATCACTATTCCCTTGGGATGGATGGAGGACATCATTATAATTGTGTGTGTTTGATCATACCTAGCTGATTTCTTAGTGATAGAAGTCAACAGCAACAAAGGGGACTTCCCAATTATAATGGGAAGGTCATGGCTGAGTACAATAGACGCATGCCTAGGGATTCACGATATTTCCTTGGAAATATCTAGGGAAAAAATTTATGGTAAGATCAAAAAGAAGAAAGTTCCATGCATCACATATAGTGACTCAGAGGGTGATGACATGGAGGAATGCTTAGCATTTCTTGCATGTAACCAGTGTGCACCAGAAACTCAAATACAAAGGTGCTTGTATGTAGCAACCACACAATAAGAGAACACCCAATGGTTGACAGCTAATTAAGAGAGCAGCCCACCAACATGCATGGAACGAACTGGGGGAACAACTCTCGCCCACAACAAAAGCATAGATACATTGGAATATCGCCAACTTCCATCTCTTAAGCTGAAAACATCAATCGGGAGAAGTTGGACACTTCTAAGAAATTCAAATAGGCGTTCATCATTTCAGATCTCTCCCTTGCCATTCAGTCATGGGGGAGAAGGCCACCTATGCCGATCATTTGAGGCCCTCAGTTCTTTTAAGTTTTTTTTTACACATTTTTGTTTTACACGTTTTTTTGCACATTTTTTGTTTTACAAATTTCTTTAACTTTTTTGTTTTTGTTTTACAACATTGTTTATACTTTTTTATTTCTTAAGTGTGTGTGTGTGTGTGTGTGTGTGTGTGTGTAATCCATCTTGTAAGTTTTTCACCTAATAAGTGTTCCAAAGATGGTATGAACCGTACTCCATTGATTGCTAATGTTTGGTTTTTACCTTTAAGTTGTGATGTTGATACTAAGGTATGTTTCTTTTGATATAGCAGGCAATGAGTCCAATTCATCCATACATCCACAAATTTCTATGGTTTCTCTTGGATTGGAACTGTACAGTCACCTTTCTTAATAAGAACTATAACGAATCAGTGACTAGGCATTTCTCAAACTAAGGAAGGACTCAAGGATTGAAAAGGTGACTTCAAGGGAACTTGATGCATTTGTGTTGGCCATTCTATTGGGTGCTTGGATGTTTTCTTCTTGAGTTTTCTTACCATTTCGACATTACCCAATTATCGAGAAGCTGAGCTAATAAAAATAACAAAGTCTTTGCATGGTGTGGTTCTCACACATAAACACATAAAACACAAAAAAAAAGAGAAGAAGAGAAAGTAAGAATTCAAAGAACACCCCTTAGATGAAATAATATTTGGGCTACAAGCATTGGTTATGGAACTAAATATAAAAATGTTCCCTCTAACTAAGGCCTTTCTCGCTTCCCATTCTCTCCTTTGTTTCATCAGAATGGTGGTGGCTCTTTGGTGAAGGCATTCTTGTTACTTCGAGAGGATGGATTGGCCGAATGCATTAATGCGAAGTCACTGGAAGTGGTTTGTTGAGGCCAGACTTGGAATGGGATCTACTAAGTCACATTAATCATTAACTACACAAGGGGCTGTAGACCACCTTGTTCTTGGGATTCCATTCCATTCTCTTCTCTCCATCCTTCTCTCCATTGTTCACCTCATTGCTGGTTGTATCATTAGTGTATATTTTTGTTGACACATCATTTTCTTTGTGGTAAATGCTTGTGGTTAAGACTTTAACTCTTGTTCCAAATGACATTCCCAAAGCCTACGGAATCTTTGAATGTGGGTTTGTTAGGGCATTAAGTGCATGAGCCTACTTTAGGGAGGACCCACTGACATTCCTATTTGGTACACCAGTTGAATTCTTTCTCTTAACATTTTTGCAATCCATTCTATTTTGTTCATTTCCATCTTGACATCCATTTCATTGATGTTATAGTTTTCTCTTTTTCTCCATCTTTCTTGTTCTTTTTCTTTCTCCATTCTATCGCTACCGGAGGTTCTCTCTCAGTCATGGGGGTCTTGGTCCAATTTTTTCGATTTTCCCGTATCCCCTACACCTTCGGTAGTCACCATTATTATATCTCTAGATCCGCATCAGCCATACCACAACTCAGCCAATGGACCTTTCACCAAATCAAGGTATCAACTGCATTGTGATTCATTTACCCTTGCTAACATAAGACTATGTTGTGTGTGCAGATGGTAATCATGCAACAATGGATTGGATCTAGAGGGAACACTTGGAATGGAGTAGTGTTGAAAGCAGCTATGCAAGGAGCAAGATTGATGCTGCACTTATGGAAAGACAATGAAAGGTGCAATCTTGGCGTTGGTAGCAGCATACTTCTCCTCTCTTGTCTCTTTTCTCTCAGCTGCCAAATAAAGCCTGATGTCAAATGTATAAGGTGTTCACTCTTATTGTCGTGAACACTAGTTTTGTCTTATTTTGTAATGGTGATCCATTCACATGTCATCCCATTCACCATTAGTTCCATTCAAGTCAATAATCCCATACCTTCCCAATTTTGTAAGAAACTCAAGGACGAGTTTTTATTCATTCATGGGGGTATGATGGGATGCGATATTGCATGGGCTGCGATATCGCATCCCCCGCAATATCGCGTCTTTCCCTGCGATATCGCGTCTTCCCCTACGATATCGCAGTGTGCCGCCAAATCTATAAATAAGAGGCGACTCTCCCTTGTTTCATAGTTTAGGCCTAGACCATAGCAAAACTATGGCAGTTTTACCTCTCCAGAGATAGAATAATTTCCATGTGCCCATAGTAGGAGTCTCAAAGTAAACAGATCTTTATTCGAGAAAATATTGTACCTGAGCACAAGTTTGTGTATGGAAATAAAGATGAACTTTTGGATGATCCTTGTAGTGCATGGACTAAGCTAAATAGGACTTTAATTATTGTTATTTATTGTTCATTGTTTAAATGCTTTATTAGTTAATTAATCTCTCTCAACCCTTCTCTCATAGTTAAGTGCATTCAGTACGACTGCTTCGAGCGCATTACGCTTGGTAATCCCAGTAACGAATAGTGTTTGGTAATCCCAGAAGGTTGCATTAGTTCAAGGTGTGAACGGTAAGTGGGAATGGATACTGATGCTAGGTTAATTAAGTCTTAGTTAGTTAAAGTTAGTTAATTAGCCTCTTCACCTTTCCCTCATTAGCATAGGCGATAAAAACATAAAAGATATAAAAATCACATACTTAGTTAATTAAGGACTTACTTAACCATATAACCGTGACAAATATAAGTAAGTCTGGGAAGACAACGAACGATTAACCTTAACTGTTGCATAAGGCGTGTAGGCACTTAGTCTGCAGAGTTCGACCGGATCATGCTTGTAATGCTAGTATTCGTATGGTTGAGTGTAGGGGTACCTCGCCACTCATTAATTACAAAGTTCATCTTTATTGCCGTACACAAGGTGTGCTCAGGTACACAATGCTCGAATAAAGATCCATTCACTTTATGACTCCTACTGCAGGCATGCAGAAATAATTCTAACTCTGAGGGGGAGAAAAGGCAAGAGTTTGGGTAAGAGACTAAAATTAACTATGCAAACCAAGTGCGCCCACCTCTTATTTATAGCCAATGAGGCAAGGCGTGATATCGGGTATCCAACATTGCATGGCAAGCTCTAATACTGCAGATCCGATATCACGGATTCGATATCACAGCCCCGATATCGTAGTTCATCATACACCCACGACTAAATGAAAACTCGTCCTCGAGTTCCTTTAGAAAATATTGGAAAAGTATGGGATTATTGACTGAATGAAAACTGGTAGTGAAACAGGATGGTAGACTTTAAGTGCCCAGTGAACAGATTGATATTGATAATACATTACAACATTGGTGTTCATACCCATGGTGGTGAACACTATACATAAGTGACATCCAGACCTCCATTTGATAGCTTGAAGAGAAAGAGAGAGAGAAGGAGAAAAAGAAAAATGAGGCACGTTGCTACCAATGTCGAGATTACGCATTCTATTGTTTATCCATAACCACACAATTAGACTTGTTCCTAGTGTAAATGCTCCAGCTCTAGTCCATCCTGAGTGCTCCCTCCTACCCTAGTCCATTTTTCATGTAATCACCATCTACACACACAACACAGTCACGAATGAGCAAGGATAAGTAAACCATGATGCAGCTGATACCTTGCCTCAATATAAAGTGCATTGGCTGGGTTGTGGTTATGGTAGAAACTGGGTTAGAGATTTATTGCTGATAAATACCCAAGATGTAGGGGTTAGGCAAGTAGTAGAATGGAGAAATTGAAAAATTTGTGCCAAGGCCCCCACAACTAAGAGCAAACCCTCGATAGCGATAAGATGGAAAAATATAAGGAACAAGAAAGATGGGAAAAATAACAACGACAATGCTGATAAAGTGGATGTCAAAGATGGGGATGAAATGAGAAATGGTTGATTGTAGATAATGTTTAAGAGAAAGAACTTAATAATTGCACCAAAAAGGAATGCCACTAGGTCCTCCTCAAAGCAGGCTCATGCCCTGTATGCCTTGACAAACCCACAAAACAAAGAGTTCGTAGGCTCTAGGAATGTCATTTGGAAGCAAGAGTTAAAAAATTACCCACAATAATTTACCAAGGAAAAATAATGCATCAACCAAGATATGGACTAATCATAAAATTGACAATGAGGTGGGATATGGAAAGAAAGATGGAGAGTAGAAATGGAATGGAATCCCAAGAGCAAGGTGGTGTAAAGCCCCTTGTAAAAGTTGTCTTTGCCTAGTCCTTTGGTGCAATCCGAATTTGGTTATAACCATTATAACCATCAAGAAAACTATAATAACAATGCCCAGAAATAGTATCCAACACTTGGTTGACAAAAGGAAATGGAAAATGATCTTTGAAGGTTACCATGTTGAGCAGTTGAAAATCAATGCACATCCACTAGTTGCCTCCTTTCTTTGGTATAATCTTGAGTGGATTGACCCACTCACTATTTACGATAGGATAGATGAATCTGGTCTTGAGGAGTTGTTCAATATTTTCTTTGATAATCTGCTTTAATTTGGGATTCAAATATTGCTGCGGCTATCATTTCGGCTTGATGGCAAGGTCAGTGTAGATCTGATGCTAACATATTCTTGGATCTATCCTAGTGAGTTCAGAATATGACTAAGCAAAGGCTGCTAACCACTTTTCCACAACTTTTTCTCCTATTCTATAGCAAGCTTGGCATTAATGATAACTAGCTTTCCATTTTTCAAAAATATGTACTTCATTCCAGCTAATAGTGTATTTAATTCAAGGGGCTCTTAGTTAAAATTATTAGGAATTTCTAGCTCACCCTAATTGACATCATCATTTGCTCCTTGGGAGAGCTAGTGATGAACTTGCTCAAGTTCATCCATACTCATACATTAGGCCCTGGGTAGGTTCCATGCATAATGTGCTACTACTAGCATTAGCTGTTAGCCATTGGATGTCCTCTTGTTTTGTGGATGCTACATACAGACATCTCTGGATCTTAGCTTATAGTGCAAACTACTTACATGCAAAGATAGATGTTTGCTTTACTGACCATAGCTTTTGCACGAAATAGCACCCTAAATCACTATATGAAATACATGGAACTCTCTTCTTCTCGATCTTTCCAAATTCATTTTTTTTATATTTCCAAGGAAAGATCTCTAATGCCCATTTTGGCATCAATAGTACTTAGCCATGCCCTTCCCATAATGATTGGAAAGTCCCACATGTAGTTCTCCACTTTGATTACTAGGAAATCAGTGGGATATGACCGCCCATAAACGGTGGTGACGATGTTCTCAACTAGTCCCAATGGAACAATGATGAACTGGTCCACCAGTTCTAGTTGGATGTTGCTCTTCTTCAAAGGAGGAAGGTTCCACATTGTGTACATCTCATGGGAGATTAGATTAACACTAAAACCAGAGTCAAGAAGAGCTTTGCAAGGTTCATTCCTAGCAATTTGTAAGTAAACTAGGGGACTCCTGGGATCAGCTAATTTTTTGGGTAGGTTACTAGCTCGAATCCAATTAAATAAACCATGTGTCAACATTACAGTATGGATTCGAGAGGGATTTTGGTTTGAAGGGGACTCGAATAAAGAGGAAACAAAGGAAGTTGGAGGAGTAGGGTTACCAACCACCAATGTGTTTGAGGGCTTTGGTGGACTGCAAGGTTAGAAAAAGGATCTTTTCTTTGTTTGTGGTTCTAACCCGCTAGATGGGTTAACCGATTGTAGGTTAAATACCCTCATAGCATTCCTTTGTTGTTGTGTATGCAATTCACCCTGCATGGATGGAGCAGGTGGTAGTTGTGCAGGAGGCAAAGGAGTAGATGCAAGGATAGGAGGTACATGAGGATAATAGGTGGCATCCCTCCTTGGATAGGATACTTGATATGTTTCAAGAGGATAATGGTGAGACTGGTAAGCAACAACATGATTAGAGGAGTCCCTTAGAGATGAAAGTTGTTGAACATAGTAACCGTAGGGATTTGGTTGTCCATAAGGATATTGTTGTCTTGAAGGTGATAATGCCCATGATTGTGGTTGCTTCCATTGCTGGTAATATTCATAGTGTTGCAAAGGAGTTACACTTGGATAGTATTGTTGTGGTTGGTGGAATAGTTGAGGATTGCCTTGTGGATAAGGCAATCTTTTGGGTGTTTTCCTTTGTGCAATTCATGGATCTAAGGCATACACCCCAGATTCTTGCAAGTGTGATACAACTAGACAACATCCCTTAGGATGTTCATATTGGTAGACATCACACTCACCATAATTATTTGACTTACTATCCACAACCATCTTACCTTTACCTTTAGTTATGGCACGTTTAACCTCCTTACACCTCTAGTGCTCATGCTCACTACTTTACTCCTTAGACTCTTTAGCAATTTTTAGAATAGCTTGAAACCTATTGTCCATAGAGTCCCATTATTGTTCAACCTTAACCATAATTTCTAATTGCAATTTTTGGAATGGCAAGGTTTTCTGATTAACCACTTCATCTCTAGCGAATTCATCCTCACTATCACAAAATCGAATCCTCTTTTTCCGAATAGAAGGGTCCCTATTGTATTCTTCTACATTTCATGTTTTCTTAATTCTCACTCCTCCTTGGCTACCTACTCAATTAATTTTTGAATTCGACAAGTGCTCAACTCTATCAATCTCCCTTGGATATAGATGCCAAGGGTTTTCCTGGTTTCAAATTGCAACTTGTCGATGATATGGCAAAGCTAATCAAGCTGAGAGTATCCATGGCTAGGACACATATGCAACAGAGAGTAGTATCGGCCAATAGCAACATTCAAGGGTTCATGATTTCCTTATTTCCATCCTTGAATTTATTTTCTTAGATTGGATACTTAGAAGTACATTTGATGTTTGTCATTAAATAATTCCAACATCATACTCCACCACCTAATTGATTCTGGTTCCAAGGATCAATACCAATTTTCTACTTCCTTTATGAGTGTCCTTGGAAATAATTTTAGCTTTTGCCATTCATTCTTAATATTCTGTAAGGCACATGCATCTTAGAGGGCCTGGAGATGATTTTGTGGATCAGCATCATATCCTCCCTTAAATCGAGGGATGTTGTTCATATCCAACCTCTTTATTCTACTATCCTTCACATGCCTTGTTCGAATCCCCACAGCCTTTGCAATATTCAACATGCCTCGAGTAGCAAGTAGAGGTTCATCAAGGCCATGATGGTGGTGCCTACGATGTTCTCTACTAGCCCTTCTTTTTTCATGATGGGACTTTCTGAATTTCCCACATCGTTGATCATGACTATCCGGATGGTCCCTTCTATTGTTCTAGTCCCATCGATAACCTCCATCATGATTATTTCATCTATGGCCATGATCTAAACTCGATGAAGAAGAAGATGATGATGAAGGGGAAGAAGAAGGAGAACTTGCTCCACACTGACACCTATCACCTTCCTTCGATGCTCATGACCACGATCATGATCATGATCTCCTTTATCCCCCTTTTCTTGACTTCTCCAAATCCATTTTTGTCATTAGATCCGTTTTGACCAAAACCTGGATTATGGATTGTGGATTGTACATTCTAGTTGAGGGCTCCTTAAACAAAGTCAAAGAAAGGAGAATCACTAAAGAAGTGGTTACCTTCATCAATTGGGCGAAGTAGAGGTGAAAAGATATTTGAACCCTTACCCTTCATAAGCTCATGTTGGTGCTCTAGCTAACGATCCCTTAATCTTTGCGCTTTAGTGGGATGATAATCCCTTGAGTCGGGATCTCGCATCTCATATTCTCCATGGAGATGTTGAAGCCCATGTCGTGCGAGCATTAGCTAAAGCATTGCTGGAATAGATCGGTTAGGTGGAAACATAATGTTGCCTTCCATATCGTGCCATTGCATTAGTTCATCTTGATGTAAGATGAAGGTAAAGTCTGGTACATACTCATCAGGATGAGCATATACCACTCAGTATTGTTAAGGCACTTGAACTACCCTAAGTAGAGATGGGCTCCTGTGAGAAGAAGAAATTTTTTGTTAATAAACAATGTGCAATTAAGATTTAATTTAATGATAATAATAGTAATTTTTGATTTCATAGGTGATGAGACGCAGTTTACACTAGGCCGCGATATTGCGTACGCGA
>MNCI01014391.1:10326-49255 GCA_015680685.1 Gnetum montanum
TTAATCAAGATTATTTTTCATTGTTTCTAGGAGAAGCATTAGTTTAGGATCACATCATATGCCTCACTCTGGACTAAACCATACGTGACAAAGAAAATACTAGTCCATGTGGGAAGATAGCGAACTGTGATCAATGTGTAACGATCTAGATAGCACAACTAGCCTATCTATGGAGTTCAACTAGATCATGCATGAATGCTCGTATTCATATGGTTGAGTGTAGGAATACCTCGCCACTCATCAATGATGCTATGAAAAAAAAAACTTGCATCCAACTTTAACTTTTAGGCTAATATGAATCATGGGATCATTCATATTCAGTCTTCTTATAGAGAATTTATATTGGTCTCTATACCAAGATGATAGTTTAGATATCTCATCCTTTACTCACTAATCTACAAGTGCCAAAGGATGATTGTTTATGTGAGTAAACCAATCAAGCCTAATGGCATACTCATATGATCCACATACATGTAAAAGAAATACTTACACCACATATGAAAATGGAACTAATATCATGGAAGGCTTGAAGATGATTCTATGGATTAGCATCATAACCTCCCTCAAATTGAGGGATGTTGTTCATGTCCAGCCTCTTTATTCTGCAATTCTTTATGTGCCTTTTTGGAATCCTCATGGCCTTTGCAATGTTTAACATACTCATATGATCTCTAGGAATGGGTTTAGTTAAAGGATCTACTATCATATGACTTGTATAAATGTGTTGTAGGATCACTTCCTCCTTCATGATTATTTCTCAAATAAATTTATATTTTATATTAATGTGCTTTATCTTGTCATGGTACTTAGGATCCTTCAAATATGAAACTATTGCCATGCTATCATAATGGATTTTCATGAGTCCTAATGTATCTCTAATTATCCCAAGTGCTTGAAGGTAACTCAACTAAATGGCTTCTTGTATTTTTGTTGAACATGAAACAAACTTTGCCTCCATGGTGGATAGGACTACACAAGTTTTCTTCTTTTTACTCTAAGATATGATGCCATAGTTTAACAAGAAAGAATATCCTCATGTTGATTTGCATTCATCTAGGTCATTGCCACAATCAGCATCACTACAATCCACAAATCACAAATCTGATCCTTGGTAATAAAGCATACAGTCCATAATCCTCTTTAAAATCCTATCAATTAATTTTCAATATGCAGATCTAGCATTTGACTGGTAACAACTAACCAACCCTACTACAAAGCATATGTTAAGTAAAGTGCATATAATTGTATGCATTAATCTCCTAATTGCAGTAACATATAACACACAAATCATTTTCTTCTTGTCTATGAGAATTTTTAGGTATTGATTAAGGGTCAAATTCTCACCTTTAGCAATGGATGTATCAATGGATTTGCAATTATGCATTTTGAATTTCTCAAGAAGTTTCTATAGGTAGATATCTTGTGAAAGGACAAGAAGTCTTCTTGAACTTTTACAACAAGCAAAAAATATTTGGACACCCATCTTCTTCATTTCAAAGTTTAAGGACAATCACCATCTCTTCTTGAACTTTTATGGTGATCACCATCTCTTTAACATTATTGACTAGTAAAATATCATCCACATATAAGGAAATAATAATAAAACTTTTATTGAATCTCTTAACATATATCCAATGATCTTATTCAATTATTGTAAGCTCATTAGTACTGATGGTATGATGAAATCTAAATACCACTATATGGATGAATATTTTAATTCATAAATGGATCATTGGAGTTTGAAAACCTTGTGATCATAACCTTTCACTATGAATCTATGGGGTTACATCATATAAATGTTTTCATCTAGTTCTCCATAGATAAATGTAGTCTTAGCACCCATTTGGTAAAGCTCCAAATTAAGATATGCAACTATAGCTAGAACGAGATGAAAAGAACCAAATCTTACTATTAGTGTGAAGGTTTCTTCATAATCTATACCCTCCTATTGGGTATACTCATTTGCTACAAGGAATGTCTTATGTTTTTTAATGAAACCATCTTCCTTGCAGATAATCTTTAAGATATATTTACTTCCAATGGTCTTATGCCCAAGCGAAAGGCCAACCAAGTCCCACACATGATTGGTCTTCAAAGAATACATCTCTTTCATCATAGCATTCAACCATTTCTTACTAGCAACTGATGATAGAGCATCATAATCTTTATGTAGCTCATCATCATGCATGTCCATCACAAGTATTTGTTTTTTTGAATTTCAAAATAATGACAAGAAATGCTTATGTGAGTGCTCTTGCATAGATAGTATTCTTGGGAGGTTTCATTTTGTAAATGTGATTTAGTAATGAATAAGTCATTCCCACTATCCCTAGGAAATTAAGGAATCTCTTTCTTAGTCTTTTTTAGGTTGATAATAGCAAAAAAATTAGGATCCTCTACTTCATAAATGATAAAATCTTTATGTATTTCTCTCTCTAAAGAAAATCCTCCTCTTGACACTCAACATCCCTTAATTCTATCTTAGTTACACTTCCATCTCGTAGTTCTCCAATGAACCCATATCCCTTAGAGTAGGGTACCTTATAAATATACTTTTTTCCTTTTGGACCTAGCTTCCTAAATCTATGAGAATTATTAGGTAGATGGGCTTCAAATCACAAATGTAATAAATTATCTAGACTTGGCTTTCTACCAATCCATAATTCATATGGATTAGAAGATATTGATTTACTTGGAACAAGATTAAAGATGTAGGTTGTAATCAATAGTGCATATCTCAACAAAATAATGAAAATCTTTCCCTATATCATCATCAATCTTATCATATTCAGTAAGGTATGAATTCTCCTCTCAACATCATCATTCTATTGAGAAGTTTCATGAATCATTGAATATCTAATGATTTCTTTCTCATCACACAATCCTTTAAACTATTCTAGTAGATATTCATGTCCATGATTGTTCCTCAAGATTTTAATTATTTTATATATATTCATGTACTTTATAGAGCATTCTATTACCTCAAATATATGAGAAACCAAAAAGATATGATCGTAACATGTGTAATAATCTATAAATATGATGAAGTAGGAGGTGCCATGAATTACCTTAACATTCATTAATCCATAGATGTTAGAATGGATTAACTATAATGGAACATCAGCCATCATGACTTTACCAAATGATTTTCTAGTTTATTTTCTTGTTACAAAATGCTCATACTTTAGTAGAGTGAATTTAGTGAGTGGTCCTAATAAGCCAACTCTAGCTAACCTTATCACTTTATTATTTAATATAACCTAACCTAGTATGCCATAAAATGAAATTATCACCAACATTATCAATAGAAGTAAAGAATGAAAAAGAACCATCTTCTTTATTAGGATATTTAATATCCAACTTAAGGAAACCATCATCAACAAAACCATATTCATAATAAATTAATTCTAGATGAATCATAACAAAATGATCTTTAAACATAAAAGTAAAACCTAGTGTTAATGAAGCAGTAGTAAAAAGAAAATTATGTCAAATTTCTAATGCACAAAAAACATCATGGAAATATAGAATGTGATCCCATCATAGTTTATATGTACATCTATGCTAGAGGTATTTTCCATGTCTATCCTTATGCTCCCTACTAAAATTCAACAGTACTCAACAAAGTTGACCTAATCTCTTGCTACATGGTCTATTGCTCTTGGGTTTATAATCCACATGGAAAACACTTTGACAACATAAATACCAAATGATACAAAATAATCATTGCAAAAAAATAGAAAAAGAAAATACTTTTTTAGGCTCAATTCATTCACAAGCAAAGTATCCTTAACTACCATAGTTAAAATAAGTCATCTTCGATTTGCCTTTCTTGCCTTCTTTTTTTCCTTCTCTTTTTCTTAGCCTCCTTAGTCTTCTTTGCGGGAGGCTCTTATTGAGAGGAGTTTCCACAACTTCTTTTTCTCTAAGTTTAATTAGATTTTTAGATATTAGACTCAATAGCATATACATTGGAGGTCTTAGCAACTATGAAGCATTCCTACGTAAGTTCCAAATAATGCATAATGTATTTAAATATTTTTACATTTTTGTTGTGCATCATGTTAACCTACATGTATTTTAAAAAGTTCATTAATGAATTGATAACTTCTTGTACCTATTATTTAGATATGATACTATTTCCAATGTTAGAGATCAACAGTAGAATAAAATTTCTTTCATCATGTTGTGACAAAAATTTCAACTTCTATGAAGTTAATTTAAACCACCACAAGTAGTAGACTACAAGTTGCAAGAAGGTCATAGTTTATGACACCCTGAGTCATAATGGTTGACCATGAGTCATGATTAAGTCATGTTATTATACCACAAGCTAGTCACACATTATGGTCTACAAGAACAAAGAGAAAATGAACTTTATCAACACCATGGGTTGGACATGAGTCATGGTCAAGCCATGGTAAACAATCTAGCCTCCATGATACCTCCTTGTATATTAAATTTGTCACATGAGTAGACCACAAGTCATGGTAAGGTTATGATTTCTCATCATGAGTTGTGGTTGCCCACCAAAAGTCATGGTGAGGTTGTGGTTGTCTAGAACTGCATGTGTTTACCATGAGTCATGGTAAAATCCTACTAAAGTTGTGTGATTCTTTAGAAAATAGAAAATGATGTTGAAGCACAATTTTGAACATAATCTATGAAAATTTGAGGCTTAAAACTTAGAAAAAAATATTAAAGAAATGTTCTATAACCTCCAAACATGGTGAGACAAGCTTGAATTAGAAGATAAACATGAACTAAATCTTGAATTTAACTTATGTGTAAAACATGTACAAAACCATCATAAACATATACAAACTTTTAATTTTGCACTAAAATAACTTTAAATCATCTTAGAAACATGAAACATACATGAGGAAAGACTCTCCCAAGTTAAAGAACCTTAGAACGAGCACATGCAAAGAGATTTATGTGCTTTTACATGAAATTAACATGGAAGGGAGTGAAACCCATGAACATGAACATGAAAATAGAGAGAAATCTACCTGAACCTACAAATAGGGAGTGAATCCCTTGAATTAAAGTATAAAACCACTTCTAAATTCTTCAAATATTCACTAGATATATGAGGAAACATATATTTAATATTAGAAAGTTGAAATTGAGATATGCATATAAGAAACATATGAGAATGAATTAAGTTATAAAAATTTATTAAAGAAAAACTTGCAAGAACTTGGAAGAAGAACCCATGAGAAGAGATTCACTTCTCAAATTCAGAGGGTCATGCTATAAGAATGCAAGAAAAGAGAAAAGGGAAAGCTAAGAGAGCTTCCCCAAGAACATAAAGCTTACACAGGAACACTCAAGAAATAAAGGAAGGGAAAGATTCTATTTAATTCAACTCAAATGCAAAAGCAAGACAAGTTACAATGCAAGGGATTCATCCTTATTTATACTTTTTCTTTTGGGGGATTTTACCTCTTGAAGCATGGGCCACACATGAAGGCTCTTGACCCCTTCTTGTTCAATCCCTTATCTTCTAAGACCTAAGGGGAAAAATTCTCAAGGAAGCTTCATGATAATCAAGTGCAATAACCAAATATCCAAAAAGCTTCTTTACCCAAATTATCTTACAAGTCCAAGGGACATGAGTATAAATTTATACAATCTAGATAACAAATTATATCAAGGTTCTCTCGCTCAGCTAAAGGGTTAAATAATAATACATCCCAAACGAATAAATTATATTAAATGATTATACATCCAAAAATAATGAATTACAACCATAATAGAAGAAATAAACTTCCACTTGGCCAAGGGGTTAAATGCAATATAATAATAATAATAATGCTCATGTCCCATATGAGGCCTAAAAATAATAATATAAATAATGCATAAAAGCTAAAAACTTTAATACAGACTCTAAATACTAGAATATATATATATACACAAAGTAACGACAAAGAGAACTTAACATTGTAAAAGTAAAAATTAACATTAAAAAAATAACGTAACATTGAGGTGAAACATTTATTCCTGAAAAAAAAAAGTGCTATGTTTCTTTAAAAGAAACAATTATTTCACCATTCCATGAACAACATCACGTTTGTTGGTGGAAAATTTATTTCTTCATGGAAAAAATCAATGCTAATCTAGCATTTATGAATACTACCAAGCCTAACTAGAGATGTCTATATCAACAATTTCTTCACAAGTCACTATGCAATCAATTTCCTATCTGAATTTTTAGGCCACAACCCTGATTTGCTATTGGGTTTTGCAACATGCTCTCAGTGACCAAGTTCATGGCACAATTTGCGAGAATCATCTATGGCAGTATTAGCATGCACACTGTATTACATAGGTAGTGAAGGTGTCGGTAAACAGAAAAGCTAGCAAAGACCATGTGGTGCTGTGGTAATTAAAGGTGCCACTTTTCCATAGGAAAATATAGACCATATAACTATGATACCAATGAAGATTAACATTATGGATTTCCATATTGTCAGAATCAGTGAAGGTGTAACAGAAGAAGAGGAAACTATGGAGCAGCAAGAACAAAGGCAACAAGTAGCAACGAACAGCTACAGGTGCAGCGAATGGAAAATGGGTCAGCAGCAGGGTTACTACCGCAGTGGCGATATCAAGAAAACACTAAAACTGCGACACGAGGTGCAGCAAAGCCATGACAAGACAAGCGATGGTTGAGCAAAGGATAGTGGTTGCTGCAACATGAAAGAACAAAAGAGAAATTTAGAGACCCAGCTACAAAGAGTTGATGTTTGTTTTTAACATGGAAGTGCAAAATTAGTAAGCAACTAGAAACTGAAGGTACAGAGCATCAATCTTATAGGTTCTTCACAGTGGGATAACTAGAGGAATGGAATGTATGGCAAAGTGATCTATTGCTACTATAATAGTAAATACTCCAGTTGGTAATGGTAACCACTATTGTCCGTTATGACATGCCTAATCATAGGCATTAGATGTGCTGTAATGCACATGAATCCAAAAATGATGCAGGTTGATGGTTGTATTGCCTTACAGTTTTTACTAAAGTCAAAATTTTAAAAAATTAAGAAAACTTTTTATCATTTCCTATATAAATCTATATCAAATTAAGTGATATCGTAACCATAAAATTATTATTTTTACTTAAGACCTCGGATCTATCCATCCAACTAATTTCAAAATTTCTTTTTCTTAAGTTTTTTATTCTTTTTATAACTTAGTGCTACCTAACAAAATTGAACTTATGACGTAGGGCTACTAGGTCAAGATCCTTATTATATCAAACCAAGTAATATAGTAAATGCAAAAACTTTCTATATCACATCTTATTAAAAGTTTTCTATTGCTAAAAATTAATATATATATATACACACACACATACATCCAAGCAAATATATGGCTATCAGTGACATCTTTCTCTAATATTTCCCAATTTTTAAAATGAAAAACTTTAATTTTGGCTTGTATTTTAGGGGAAAACTACCCAAAAACAAGAAAATGAGTAGCAAAATCACACATTGTATAACATTAAGTTATAAATTTCAAATAAACTTACGTGTAGGCTATATGTCCAAGGGGTGCATATAATTATCTGATTTGTGTTCCAACTCCCATGGGTTCTACATGTGCAAACGAAAGATGTATAAGTTTTCTCTATTATGTTATGAATGCATAACATCAACACTTTAGCCATGATGCTCTTTGTCATATTTTCATTCTTGAATAGTGTCGTTTTGTAATAAATTTTGTAATTATTGTAAGAAGATCCATAATGAAAAGGTGCATTGTAACTACAAGTATGTCTCTTGAGGAAAAAGTTTGGAGTTTGACTTGAGATATTTATGCTAGTAGCTTAAAGGTCAAGCTAGTAATTGCAATTAATAATATTGAGATGAAATTAAACAAAACAAACTTGACCACCTTTAAGGAATAGATGTTAAAGGAAGATAACCCTAAGAACCTTCAAAGCATTACCTATATATATTTACCTATTCTTTCCTAATTTTTACATTTATAAAGTTTCTTTTCATTTTTCCTTCTACATTTTCTTGTGTTATTTCCAATACATAATGTTAAATATAATAATATATTTAATGTTTTTTGTGGCATCTAAAAATAGGATATCATAATTGGTATCAGAGTAAACTATGACTTGAGTAGATTAGAATTCAGGAAAAACCACAATCTAGAACATATTACAATCCTAAGAATGAATCATGATCTATGATGAATCACAATCTATGAGCAAACTAAGAACCAAGAGGAGACATGGCCCAAGAATGAACAACTTAGGATGTGAAAACATGTTCTCATAGAAAGATAATGTTACATCTTGTGTTTCAAATTCTTGACCTTGGTTTTATTAATTATTATTTAACATATACTATAAATAGCTTTATATGATTTAGACATATCTTATTATAAGAGACCACCATTTAGAGTCATGGTAAGGTGCTTATTTTTCAAGTGGTAGGACCTAGGTTTGAGCGTCAGCACAACCACTCAAAAAAGGTTAAGCTTTCACTCATCCACCAACCCTTCTAGGATCCAACCTTACCAAGGCAAGCATTAACCCTATGAGTAATGATCTTTTATATATGTTGTTATAAACATATTTTATTGAAGTCTTGAGTGTATTTTTGGATAGCATAGTTATATGATGCATTTGTATAATTAATGCTTAAGTGATACTTGACCTCTTGATCTCTTATTTAATGTTTATTATGGCTAAGGTAATATTTGTTAGCTATGTGATACCTTTTAGATGCTTATTCTTTAATAAGATTTTATCTTGTGACTTCCTATTTGATATCTTGAAATTAAGCTTTATATGTTGCTCATGCTTGTCTTCGCATTATCATACTATTTTTTGGAAAATTATAATTAGAAAGGTTTCATTCTTTTGCCTATTAGTTGATTTTGATTATTAAAATTAGAACTTTTGGTATTTGTTTGTTTTTTTTTCGAGGGAGGGTAGGGGAGTCGAACGGGGAGAGAAAGAGGTGTTAGACAACCAAAAAATTCAAAGTATAGTAGATCATTTAAGAGAGAGCCTAAAGAAAAATCCCAATAATTTTGTGAGTGCCTTCCCAGATTTTCATCCTTACAACTAATCTTAAAAAATCTTCCCTCTAAGGTACAAATAGAATTTAGGCTTGCCCTTATTAAAATCATCCTCACAAGTTTTCACTTCTTACTAAAGGGTTTCTTGTAAAGAGTAGGAGAAAACTCTCTCTAAAGAAAAAAAGAATACATCAATCAAAGATAAATAACAAATAGCAACAAAAGTTGAAAGCTTCTTATCCTTGAACCTCCAAAACAAAAAGAAATTAATACTATAGAAAATAAATTAATTATTCAACTTTTACTAGAAGCATTTTTATTTAAAGTTGTAGGTGAAAAGTGACATCTTTGAGAATATGATTTTTGACACCTAAAGAAAGGTCATAGTTATGCTCTTACTACTAAAAAATAACTGCATTTCAAAGCTTCCAAATAGAGTAGAGAATAAGTGGTTAAAGATCATCCAGAATGCAAAGAAATGAAGTAGATAAAGTAGCATAATCACTGAGAATGACTTCATTGATGCTTGGTTGAAAGTTGTTACAATAGGATACTCAAGAACAACATGAGAAAATGAGTCTTCACTTCTATAAAGGGGAAATTGAAGAGAAATATTTTCCATATGTTTGAGATGAGTGTTGATAGAATAAGACACCATAAAATACACAACTTTTTGGAAAATCTAGGAGCTCTCTAAATATTTTTTATTTTTTTTATCCAAAAGTGCAATGATAATTGCATTTTCCAAGCCTTATTGAATTTGTTATGAATAAAATAATTCTTTGTAATAATCTTATAGGAAACTTATGAATTAGAAGGAAAAACATATCTACCATCCTTTAAAAAAATATTTGGAAAAGTCTTATGCAAATTTTTGTCAGCTTTAAATAAATTCTCAAGATTAGAAATTAAGTCTTCAACATTATTTTTTATCTTTTGGTCGAGAGGCCATTACCTGTCATATTTCGGTAATGCCAACTTTGTCCATAACGCTGACTAACATTGACTTTCCCAAAACCATTACCAGTCATATTTCAATAACGCCAACTTTGTTCATAACACTGACTAACGCTAGTGTGTTATGAAAGGTATGTCCAATGCAAAACAAAAATACGTTTAGAAAGGTTGCGCAATACATTTAGAAAGGTTGCATCCTGGTTCCAAAGGCTATGTTCCATTGAAAACCATAAATACACTTCATTAGATGAATAGTTTGCGTTGGATTCAGGAGTAGAATCTGAAATCCCATATTGAAAATCTAGCATAGTTTCTGAAGACAGCTTTCACAAATGGCCAGAACAACAATGAAGGCTTTGTTTCAACATCTTCCTCTTTTGCACGCATTTCCCCTACAACTAACATTGATTTTGCATAATACCGGTGATGGGTGGAGGGCAAAAATTTTCAATGAAGTTAGTGCTCAGATGCTGATGCTTAGCGGTTGTGATCCTCTACCTCGAAGAAGATGCTTCCCTAGAATCCCAAAAAATTACAGGGAGCTAGATCCATATCCATGGAGCCTCTGGAACATTCCTCTAGATTCTAGCATTCTCTGCAGTGCCTATTCTTGCATGAACTACATGTGTTTGGTGAACAGAAAGTACCAGAAAGCATTTGATGACTATAAGGACTATTATGATTTATAGGGCATGGAAAGCACAAGATGGACACATTCTCTGTCCACCATGGATCTCTCCATTGATGAAGACCATACACTAATTGATGGAAAAAGTTTTTTCAGAAAACCCATCCTTAGGAAAAATAAGGTACATAACTCTTGTTTTTCTTCCAAAAAGCATGAAAATTTGGGTTTTTTAATCTTGTTCTTCATCCAGAAGTCATGAAATTTTTTACTCAAAGAACTTTTTACTTGTAAACAAATAAGATTCTCTTGGCCAATTTATAGATATACATTATAAATATATAACTAAGCTAGTTCTATTCCAACCATAGAGGCTAGAAGCTTCATTTGAAGTAATCCATGTATCATGTATATCTAAGTGCTAGATAAGAAATTGTAGTGATACCAAATCTACTCCAAGTGCTACACAATCTAGTTTCATTAGTAGCCTAAGCTCCTTCATTAAAAAGAATTCATCATGGTCTAATTTGCTTAAGCATATCTTCTAAGAATATAATATAATTGTAATTCTAATATTTGCTAATTTTGCACCATGTCTTTCAAATTTATTTATGAATTGGAGAACCAAGAATAAAAATGATTTAAGAAAAAAGATTTTCTTATCTCATTAGAATATTGTGCCAACAAGTCAAAAGGCTATACCAATGATCTCCTTCACAAAGCCCAAAATTCTTCATATGTTAAAATTTCCAATTCAGTAGCATCAAAGAAGGACCAAGTTGAAAAACTAGTAGGCACTAAAGTTATAGCAGGATCTACACCAATGAAAAACATTTTAGCCATCATAACAAAATTAGTGTGACCTAATAGGTCAATGCTAACTATAGAATAAACTAGGACAAAGTGCTCCATTGGCATACCTAGACCATAGATATTCAATGAGATATTTACAACAAATAGTAGAAATAATCAGTTGGGGAAGTAGGGAAGTCTCAAGCATGTACAAAGGAAGAGATAATTCCAATAGACCTATAGAATCAATAGGACCCAAAAGTAGTTAAGTCTCTTCACAAGTTTGAGAAGATGTGACTGGATACAGAAAATATCAAGAAATGCTACATCCTTTCAAGTAATGTTAAAAACAAAAGAAGAAGTCATAGTGGTGGTGATGTAACATCAAGATGTAGTAGGAGTAGTAAAGGGAATAAAAGATCATATCAAAGAATCCTTTAATGTTCTTTTTGTGCCACCAGTTGATATCACTAGAACTAAAGATGTGAAAACCATAGCCAAAATATCAATGATCCTCGTAGAGCATGAAGATGTATCGCCAAGACTACCGCAAATAGGAAAAATCATGTAGAACCTTTTTGATATCTCTAGTGATATCATTACAACTTAATCTAAGCTGATCCTAACAAAAGAAAAACTAGTCATGATAGAAACTAGGATGCAACATGTTGAAAGTGAAGTTTAGAGGTTATACGAAGAATTGGTTGCACTAAGAGTAGAGAAACATGACCTTGCATGACACACATTGCACCTAACTAATTAGACAGGTTTAAAAATGAACAGATTAATCAATTGATTACCAAATACAGATAAATGGATATGGAAAGAAAGAAGGTAATATGGGATGCTTTAGTAGCTAATTCCCAAACATATGCCCATGCTAAATCCATTACTAAATTAGAAGAAGAAAACAAGAAGATTTTTGCCAAAAACATGAGGTTGATAGACATCAAAAAGCAGTAGAACATGCTAGAAAAAATATTTATTAATTAAGAGAATAATTTGTCAAAGTCAACCTTGAGATTAGACAATTGACCCATGAAAATAGAATCCTATCAATGAAAGAAGTTCACTTTTGGTGATAGAAATTAGTAATTAAGATCAATGTGTAGAAAAATGAACATNTAATGCTAACTATAGAATAAACAAGGACAAAGTGCTCCATTGGCATACCTAGACCATAGATCCTCAATGAGACATTTACAACAAATAGTAGAAATAATCAGTTGGGGAAGCATGGAAGTCTCAAGCATGTACAAAGGAAGAGATAATTCCAATAGACCTGTAGAATCAATAGGACCCACAAGCAGTTAAGTATCTTCACAAGTTTGAGAAGATGCAACTAGATACAGAAAATATCAAGAAATGCTACATCCTTTCAAGTAATGTAACATCAGGATGTAGTAGGAGCAGCAAAAGGCATAATAGATCATATCAAAGAATCCTTTAATGTTCTTGTTGTGCCACCAATTGATATTACTAGAACTAAAGATGTGGAAACCATAGCCAAAATATCAATGATCCTCATAGAGCATGAAGATGTATTGCCAAGACTACTACAAATAGGAAAAATCATGTAGAACCTTTTTGATATCTCCAATGATATCATTACAACTTAATCTGAGTTGATCCTAACAAAAGAAAAACTAGTCACGATAGAAACTAGGATGCAACATGTTGAAAGTGAAGTGTAGAGGTTATAGGAAGAATTGGTTGCACTAAGAGTAGAGAAACATGACCTTGCATGACACATTACACCTGACTAATTAGACAAGTTTAAAAATGAACAGATTAATCAATTGATTACCAAATACACATAAATGGATATGGAAAGGAAGAAGGAAATATGGGATGCTTTAGTAGCTAATTCCCAAACATATGCCCATGCTAAATCCATTACTAAATTAGAAGAAGAAAACAAGAAGATTTTTTCCAAAAACATGAGGTTGATAGACATCAAAAGGAAGTAGAACATGCTATAAAAAACATTCATTAATTAAGAGAATAATTTGTCAAAGTCAACCTTGAGATTAGACAATTGACCCATGAAAATAGAATCCTATCAATGAAAGAAGTTCACTTTATGTGATAGAAATTAGTAATTGATATCAATGTGTAGAAAAATGAACATCTTCACAAGAAATGCGTAGATGGCCTAATAAGATGGTATGTTCCTAACGAATGTCAAGGTGATATCTTGGCTCACATGCAGCATGGTATCTGTGGTGGATACTATGTTGGGAAAAGAACTATGACAAAGTCATCACTTGCAAGATGTTTTGGAATTATCATGTTTCAAGATGTTCAACAATTCATGTGTTGCTATGACAAGTACAAGTGTAGGGGAGGTATGTTCTCATGTATGGAGGGATAAAAGTAGTGGATCTAACCACTAGAACCCTTTGATGTGAAAATGATTAACTTCATTGGTCACATCTCTTCTAGCTCCAATGGTAAGGCATACATTATTGTATGTATATATTATTGCATGAAGTGGATAGAAGTTGATGTTGTTAAGGTCTGTTCATCTACCACTATAGCAAAAATTCCTTAAAATAATGTGCTCCATAGGTTTGGTATCCATTAAATCTTGATTTTCTATAATAGTACATATTTTACATATAAGGTTTTAAGAATTTATTGAAATCTTGTGGGTTTCATCAAAAGTTAACTTTCCTTTATCATCAATAGGCTAATGACTAGGTAGAAGCTACTAATTATGAAATATTTAGTATACTTATGAAAATAGTTAGTAGGTATAGAAGAGATTAGACCAACAAGCTTAATGATTCTCTTTGGGCCTATTAAATGGCATGGAAGAATGCTATGGATTACACACCATTAGAGTTGGTCTATGGATAGGTTTCAAACCTACCTATTAACTTTGAAATGAAAACCTTGGATAATGTTTTGGATTTGATATGATACTACATTTTGCTCAAAAGGAGAGGCTAATTAACCTCAATCTTCTTAATGAAAACTATAGAATTACCTTGATGCATAGTGAATTAGAAATTTCTAATACTAATTCTTACCATGATGTTTGTGTAAGAGAGTTTGATTTTAAAGCTAGTGATATGGTCCTTTATTTTAATCTACTACACTTGGTCCATATGGATAAGTTTCAATTTCAATGGGAAGCACCATATATCATCCACACTAGTTATTAGTCTATCACAATGCATATCTACCATCCTAATGATCTAGATAGAATCTTTTTTGTTAATGGACAATACCCAAACCACTGCAAAGAATATCTTTTTTCTTTGAGAGCGCATAATGTTCAATTTTGGGTTTTGTACTCGAAGGTCTATCAAGGGATAGACATTGATTAGTTCTAGAGGAGAATCCTCCATGCCATGCTGAATTTTTCTTTATTTACTTATATACCTTAATAAAGTTAGTGTGTTTAGTTAATACTTGATATTTTTGANATTGAGATTAATGATCAATCATGCAGAATATTTTTTTTCTTAAGTACATTTGTATGTATATGAGAAAAAAAATTAATGTTCTTTATGAATGTTCAACCAATAAGCCAATGGTGGATGGATGAGTTACAGATATGATGATGATGTAGGAGTACCAACTAGGTCCAAAGTTAAGCCTTGATTAATGGAATGCTAATACAACAAAGTCCATTCACCTACTTTTTTCTATCCATCATCGATGAACTAAAATTATATTTAGTGAGGAGTATGGATTCACACTACAAGCTAGTAAAGTTAATGCCATTGGAACTATGGTTATGTGGTGGATCCATGCTTGAGGGGGTGAGCTCCAAAATCCTAGANGGATCCATGCTTAAGGGGGTGAGCACCAAAATCGCAGAATAATGCTTGGTTACTAATAATAAAAGGATGTTCCATCGAGGGTCTTTATGACCACTAAATGGATGTTATCGATGTAATAATATCAAGATATACATGTTATCTTGCTTGGCCAACTTGGTCAAAAGGGATTCATGATCTTACAAACCTATAAATTTCATGTGGTTAGGGATGAATTCTCATGTCATGTAAGTCAAAGAAACTAGGTAGTGAGCTAGTATTCCAATTATTTCTGTACCCTCATGCATCATCAAAAATCTCTCATAAAAAGAAAAGAAAAAAGAAAAAAAGGAGGAAACAAATAGAAAAGAGAAAAAGATGAAAGGAATATATATATAATATAATGTCAATAATAAAAAGAAGAGATGATGGGAGGATCAATGTAATCCCAAGGTTATTGGTCCACATAAATTAGTAGTTTTACCATCTTGAACCAACCATGTGATTTCTCCATTTAAACTAAAGTAAGTGATTATACCAATACCCATGTAAGCCTTTTTCATGTTCAATCTATTCCCTATATAACTTGGACCCCAATTTAATTATCTAAGAAAATCTCTTATTCCATCCATACTCATGGCCATGGAGGTTCAGAAGTCTCTTCCTTAGTGAAATTCGATAATGTTAATTATTTCTTTCACCTAATTCTAAAATTCATTCATTTTCATGAATCAAAATTTTTTGGAATTGGGATCAATTACCATAGTAAGGGGGATTAACAAGAGGGTTTTGGTAGGGAAAAGTTTGGGAAGCCTACCAGGCAAATGTGCATGGATGGAGGAAAACCAAACTAGGATCTTAACTTTTGGGTCTTTTGTGATATGTCACATTGGTTTGATTTTATCAATGGTTCGACCATGAAATAAATAAGGCTAGATGGAATTGGTGGAGGTATGTATAACCTTACNGAAATCAATTAGGAAATGTAGAGGATAATATTGGTTATCCAAGATGATAAACTCATATTTAATGCTAATGTTTCACTAGTTATTTGGAATTCAAAGGTGTTCCATTAACAAATTTCACAAGGGAAGGAAACAATGGAGTTTGCTTTGAGGAGGATCCACTTGTGAATCCTTGATGGTATGCTATGGTGAGCAAGTAGACTCAAGCTTAACTTTCATGATGGTGGTGGTTGCATGACATAAGGTACTTGGTTGGTCTTCTAATTTAACTAGGACTATCTTCTTCTACTTTTATTGTCTACCTATATGTTTAATTATCTTATTTTGCTTTAGCGGGAGTGTCGTAAGTTTTAGATTCTTCTTTGTTTTTTGGTTTATTTTTTCCATGTTTACATCTGTAATTGTTATGTTGGTATTTTTCAATGCATGTTGTGAGTTAATGTTTCCAAAGCTAGTGTCTTATAACTTATTCATGAGGGACAAACACTAATGGATACATGTTTTCTGATTCTACCTTATTCTTCATACCTATGTGCATATTTGACATTGGATTGTGAAGTTGTTTTCCATGTTTTCTTTGGGGATTATACTTACCATGTTGTTGTACATGATTTTTTTAATGGTGGTTTAATGCTTAAGGGTTTCGTATAATTTTTAGCATTCTTTCATCCTACCATGCTTTGAAAAGTGCACCCTTGAGCCATGAAGATAACATCATTTAGTTCCACTTGGAGAACACTTGCTTGATCCATGAACTAAAATCCTCCCTCAAAAAGAGGATTTGAAGGTGAAGGTGTTGTCTCCTAGAACTATAACCACAAGACATGCACAATACATGGTAGTTGAATACAAATTAAAAATAATATACTAAAGATCATTCATCATACCTAAGGCATATTTAGTTCCTCAGGAATGTCAGAGAACTCTTCTTGCTATTCATCATTCCCTAGCCTCTCTCTCTCTCTTCTCATAGTGTTTATTTATAATATATCCTATGTTAAAGTATTTTTATTGTTATATTCCTCCACATTGATCTTGTCATGTGTCTAGTCATAGTTATTGTAACTTGATTATTAAAGTTATGGAACTAGCTTTATCTAGTCATTAGGAGATGATGAATCATCTTGTGGTAATTTGTATATAAATAATAAGAATTAGATCTAGAAAGTGTTTTAAAAATCTTGTGTTTATAGTCTAGTGTGTTTGGTAGAGCTCTTTCTCACTTGCATAAGATGATTTATGTCCTTGTTTGTATGTGCTTTGGGTTATTGCTCTTATAAGTGTGTCTAGACTCTATTAGACTGTTGCCATGCTTACATATCTTAGAATTGTTTGGTTGATGTTCTGCTTAATGTTTGTGTGGTACATAAAGCTTAGGATATTTTCTAATTTTTATTATTGATGCCTTTAACATTAAAACATTAAAAAGATCATAAAACATCAAAACAAAAAAAATATTTATTTAATTATCCTTTTCATAAGTTATGACAACTCAACCTTACTCAAGAAGGTCACAACTACATGACATGGTACTCAGCCATTGAGATTATGAGTCAAAGCCATTTTATTGCATTTTATATATGGTGTTATACCTATTCCTTAAGGGATTATGACATGTGTGAGTTTGTGTGTGATGGGATGCAATATCCCATCTTCCCCTGCGATATCGCATACACAATATCGCGGTGCACCGTCATATCTATAAATAAGAGATGGCTCTTCCTTGTTTCATCATCCTAGGCTAGAAGTAGGAAAACTATGGCAAATTGATCACTCCAGAGATAGAATATTCTCCATGTGCCCACAGTAGGAGTCCCAAAGTGAATGGATCTTTATTCGAGCAACATTGTACTTGAACACAAGTTGTGTACGACAATAAAGATGATCTTTCTGGATAAACCTTGTAGTGCATGGAATAGGATTTTATTATTGTAATTTCCTATATGTTATTTATTACCTGTTAACGTGGAATGAGTATGACTTGATTACAAGTATTTAAGGATGTGTACAAATAATCAAGGAACAGATGCTCATCGTGATTAGTTTTTCTCTCACCCTTATCTCCTAGTAACGTAGGATGAGTATGACTTGATTATGAGCATTTAAGGATGTGTACGGATGATAAAGGAACATATGCTCATCATGGTTAGGCTAGCTAAGTGCCTCAGTACGACCACTTCGAGCATGTGTGTTACGCATGCTGATCCCAGCAACGATTAGCATTTGGTAGCCATGGTTGCATAGGTTCAGGATGTGTACGGAACGGATGTTGATGCTAGGTAATTTAGACTTAGTTCATTAGTTAGAGTTAGTAATTAGCATAGGAGACATAAAACATAAAATACTATAAAAATCATATACCTCAGACTTGCTTAACCATACACCGTGACAACTACAAGTCTAAGAAGACAATGAATAATTAACCCTAAGTGTTTCAAGAGGTGTGTAGGAACTTAGTCTACGGAGTTCAACTAGATTGTGTATGCTACGCTCATATTTGTATGGTTGAGTGTAGGGGTATCTCGCCACTCATCATTGGCACGGTTTTCAGGGACTAAGTGTTTGTGTGCCAAATAGAACATAAAGGATATCACTCAAATCGTTGGGAGCCTAAACAAACCTTTGGATTAATTAACAGAAAAATTTTATAACGGTGAAATAGCACACTGATAAAAATTTCTTATTCTCACAAAAGTAATTCACCACCTAGGACTAATACTAGAGACAGTCGACAACATAAAACACATAACCAAAATCAGCCAAGTTCTAAATAATACAAGATAGTCTATACTCATCCCGATAAGTATATTCCAAAATTTACCTTTATCCTCCATCAAGATGAACAGCTGCGGTGGAGAGATCTGCAAGGTAACATCATGTTACCCCCAGATCGACCAGTCCCTAACATGCTCTTCTGTGCCTTGGCATAGATTAGCATGATAGAATTATTTGTTGAATACATTGTGGAAGACTTTGATATGAGGGATTATCATCCCACAGAAGCACAACGTATGAGGGACTCAAGGTAGGAGAGTCAACATACACTTTTGAAGGGAAAAGGTCCACACGTCCTTAGCAAAATAGGAGATGAGGAACCCCTTATAATGGGTTCTCTAACAAATGATGTTCCCCCTCCTAATGATGGTGAGGAGGTTGGGTATCAGAACCTATGCTCAATGATACATAACACTAGTTCTGATCCCCAGGAACGTCAACTATTCATAGAGGGAACAACCACTCATGCTAGGGATGGGCACTTAGATTGTCATAACGATCGAAGATGAAGCAGTCAAAGAGAAGGCAAGAAACATCATCATGGCGATGGTTCCCCTTCCTCTTCTCCTTCATCTCATCACTCACCCTCTCATTCCACATCTAGGCATAGCCACCATGAACATAAAGGTGAGAATAGAGGTAGGATAGACGAGAGACCTCGATGGGAAGGTCAAGAGAGAGGACAAGGGCAAGGACATAGGGAGAGTAGGGAACCACGAAAACATCACAGGCATCATGAAAGAGATGATCATGATGGGCCCCTAATCACAACCCGAAGTATGCTTGACATAATGGAGGCTATTAGGATTCCAACAAGGCACCAAAAGGACAGTTAGATCAAGCGTTTAGATATGAACAATATCCCACGTTTTGAAGGGGGATACAACACTGATCTGCAGCATCATTTACAGGCATTCCACGATGCCTGTGCCTTGTAGAATATAGAAAATGAGTGGAAAAAGCTTAAGTTGTTTCCAAGGATACTCACTAAAGAAGCAAAGAGTTAGTACCGGTTCTTAGAACTGGAAACCATCAGGAGGTGGAGTACGATGCTAGAACTCTTCAATGATAAGTATCAGACGTACTCCAGAGTGTCCAATTTGTGTAAGCAGATCCAAGGCTGGAAACAAGGTACTTATGAACCCTTGGATGCTACCATGGCCTACTACTACACATTGTTACATCATTGCTTGGGCCTTGGGTACGCTTAGCGAGATTAACTTTGCCACATCGTGGATGGGCTAAGGCATGAAACAAGAAGAACCCTTGAGACTTATGCCCAAGGGATACTATCACAACTTAGAGTCCATGAAGTACATTGCTTGTTGGAACAAGTAGTAAAAGAAGAAGGTGAGCTACATAAGAGGGAAAGTGCAGAATAATACAACCACAATTCCTTCCTTTGAAATAAGGAATTGAAATTCTGTGATGAGGAGGATGAGTCACCATTCAAAGAGTTGGTGAGTTGAAAAACCTTGCCAATCCAAAAATTAACAACAGAAGTATCGGATAAGGTAGATCAGTGATGGGATTCCTTACACTCAAGACTTGAAAGTGTTTTGAAAAATGTAGAAGAGTCTAAGGATGAACAAAGTAGTGACAAAGGTAAGGCAAAGCGGAGAAATTCAACCCCTGAACATAACAAGGGTAAGGGAAAAATTCCTATCTTTGATGAGGCTATGGACTTTGACACAAAAGATGATGGTGGGTGTGAGATCTGCCAATATGACCATCCTAAGGGATGTTGTCCAATTATCTCACATCTATAGGAGTCTGGGGTGTATGCACTAAATCCAAGACTCAACCAATGGCAAACACCCTGAAGGTTACCTTATCCTCAAGGTAACCCAAGGTAGTTCCACCAACCACTAATGTACTATCCAATTGGAACTTCACCACAGCCCATTGGATAGCATCAGTAGTGGCAATACCCATAGTCATTGGGGATGCCACCGCCAACACAACAGTACCCTTACCAGCAACCCGATCCTTATGGTTATTATGTGCAGCAACCGATTTCTCCAAGTGACTCTATGGGTCACACTACTCCCCAACATCACTACCAAGTTCAGGAGTACTTCAGGAGGACTCCTTCTCCTCTGGGTGACATCTCACACTCATCCCATCCTCCAACTCTATCCGCACCTCTTCCACCTATAGTTCCCATACAACCTGCTCCAACAATGCAAGGGGAACTCCCTACTCAACCACAACAACGTAACGCTGCAAGAGCTGTAAATATTCAATTGGTTGATGGTTCTGACAATTGTAAAAAGAGAAGGCCTTTCTTCAGAACCTGAATCCTGGACAAACTCACGCAACAACAAATGGTTGAGCTGATGTACATGCCTCCACCATTTAACACTTCGGAGCACCCTTCAGTCCAACAACAGAGTACACATACGGTTATGTTAACGCATACCGTAACCGACTGGATTAAGGTAGGCCACCTTTCCAGGAAGCTATCTGACCTTGGGAGCCCCTTAATATATTTACAAATTGTCAGGAACAAACCACATAAGGCTCTTGTTGACTCAGGTTCTGGAGTCAATCTAATATCATGAGAAATGTATCAAGCCTGGAACCTACCCCAGCTTAAGAAGAGCAACATCCAACTGGACTTAGCTGACTAGTCCATCATCATTCCCTTAGGATTGGTGAAGAAAATCATTACCACTATGTGTGGGTGGCCATACCCAGCTGATTTCCTAGTGATTGAAGTTAACAACAATGAAGGGGGCTTCCCAATTATAATGGAAAGGCCATGGCTAAGTACAGTAGATGTGTACCTAGGGATCCGTGATCTTTCCTTGTAGATATCTAAGATAAACATCTACGGAAAGATCGAGAAGAAGAAAGTTCTATGCATCACATACAGTGACTCAGAGGATGATGACATGGAAGAATGTTCAGCATCTCTTCCATGTAATCAGTGTGCCCAAGAAATACAAATTCAGAGGTGCCTGTATGTAGCAACCACACCAGTAGTAGACACCCCGTGGTTGATAGCTACTAGGAAGAGCAAACTAATATGCATGGAAAGAACTAAGGAAACTCATGTTAACAACAAGGGCATAGACACATTGGAGTATGAGCGTCGCCAACGTCCACCCCTCAATCTAAGAACATCTGTGGGGAGAAGCTGGGCACTATTATGAAATTCAAACAGGCGCTCATTATTTTGGATCTCTCCCTTTTCATTCAATCATGGGGGAGATGGTGACCTATGCTAATCATTGGAGGCCCTTAGTTTTCTTTAGTTTTAGTTTTACACTTTTTTTTCTTACACATTTTTGTTTTACATGTTTTTGTTTTACAAGTTTTTTTTACATTTACAAGTTTTTGTTTTACACATTTTTGTCTTACACATTTTTTTTTCTTACACATTTTTGTTTTACACGTTTTTTTTTATAATTTTTTGTTTAACACATTTTTGTTTTACAAATTTCTTTAACTTTTCTTGTTTTTGTTTTACAACATTGTTATACTTTTCCATTTGTGTGTGTGTGTGTGTGTGTGTGTCATCCACCATGTAATTTTGTCACCAATGAAGTGTTCTTCCTGATGGTATGACTTATTTTTCATTGATTGCTAATGTTTGGTTTTTACCTTTAAGTTACAATGTTGATACTAAGGTATGTTCTTTTGATGTGGTAGGCAATGAGTCCACTTCATCCATCCATCCACCAAAGTCTATGGTCTCTCTTGGCTTAGAAATATATAGTCCCCTTTCTAATAAGAACTTTAACGAATCGATGACTAGGTACTTCTCAAACTAAGGAAGGACTCAAGGTTGGAAAAGGATGTAACTTTAAGGGAACTTGATGCATTTGTGTTGGCCATTCTCTTGGGTGCTTGGATATTTTCTTTTTGAGTTTTCTTGTTGTTCCGATGTTACCAAATTATTGGAAGCTGAGATAATAAAAATAAGAAGTCTTTGCATGGTGTGGTTCTCATGCATAAAAGCACAAAACAAAAAAAAACAACAAAGAGAAAAGAAAAGAAAATAAAAGAAAGTAAGAATTCAAAGTACACCCCTTAAATGAAATAAACTTGGACTACAAGCACTAGTTATGGAACTAAAAATGTTCCCTCTAACTAAGGCCCTTCTCACTTCCCATTCTCTCTATGTTTTGTCGGAATGGTGGTGGCTCTTTGGAGGAGGCATTCTTGTTCTTCAAGTGGATGGTTTGGTCAACTGCATTGATGCGAAGTCACTGGATGTGGTTGGTTTAAGGCTGGAGTTGGAATGAAATTTGCCAAGTCACATTAATCATGAAACACAAAAGGGGTTTTACACCACCTTGTTCTTGGGATTCCATTCCATTCTCTTCTCTCCACCCTTCTCTCCATAGTCCACCTCATTTCCAGTTGCATCATTAGTATATATTTTGGTAGATGCATTGTTTTCTTTTTGGTAAACTTTCACGGTTAAGACTTTAACTCTTATTCCAAAGGATATTCCCAAAGCCTACGGACTTTTTGAATGTGGGATTGTCAAGGCATTAAGGGCATGAGCCTGCTTTGGGGAGGACCCACTGACATTCCTATTTGGTGCACTAGTTAACTTCTTTCCCTTAACATTTTGCAATTAATTTTCTTTTGTTCATTTCCATCTTGACATCCATTTCATTGATGTCTTAGTTGTCTCTTTTTATCCATCTTCTTATTCTTATTATTTCTCCATTATTTCGCTACTAGAGGTTCACGATTAGTTATGGGGGTACGGGGCCCAATTTTTTTGATTTTCTCCTAGCCCCTACACCTTCGGTAGTCATCATTTATATATTCCTAGATCCATAATCAGCCACACCACAACCTAGCCAATAGACTTACACCGAAGCAAGGTATCAATTACATGATAATTTATCTACCCTTGCTAATACAAGACTATGTTGTGTGTGTAGATGGCGATCATGCAACAACGGACTGGATCTGGAAGGACCACTTGGAATGGAGCAATCTTGGTGTTGGCAACAGCAAAAATTATCTCTCTCTCTCTCTCTCTCTTTCTCAACTGCCAAATAAGGCTTTATGTCAATGTAATAAGGTGTTCACCCTTGATGCCATGAACACCAGTCTATTGTGTCTTGTAATGATGATCCGTTCACATGTCATCCCATTAGTTTCCATTGAGTCAATAATCCCATACCTACCTGATGTTATTGTAATGAACTTGAGGACAAGTTTTCATTTAGTCATGGGGGTATGATGGGACCCGATATCGCATGGGCCACGATATCACGTATGCAATATCGTGGCCGTCACGATATTACATCCCTCACAATATCATGTCTTTCCCTGTGATATCGTGTACACGATATCGTGGTGCATCATCATAAATAAGAAGTGACTCTCCCTTGTTTCATCATCCTAGGCTAGAAGTAGGAAAACTCTAGCAGATTGATCACTCCAAAGATAAAATATTTTCCATGTGCTCGCAGCAGGAGTACCAAAGTGAATGGATCTTTATTCGAGCAACATTATACCTGAACACAAGTTGTGTATGTCAATAAAGATGAGCTTTCCGGATAAACCTTGCAGTGCATGAAATAAGATTTTATTATTGTTATTTATTACCTGTTAACGTGGAATGAGTATGAATTGATTACGAGCATTTAAGGATGTGTATAGATAATCAAGGAACAGATGCTCATCGTGATTAGTTTCTCTCTCACCCTTATCTCCTAGTAACGTGAGATGAGTACGACTTGATTATGAGCATTTAAGGATGTCTACGGATGATCAAGGAATGGATGCTCATCGCACTTAGGCTAGCTAAGTGCCTTAGTACGACCACTTTGAGCACGTGCGTTATGCATGATGATCCCAACAACGATTAGCGTTTGGTAGCCACGGTTGCATAGGTTTAGGGTATGTACGGTAAGTGGGAACGGATGCTGACGCTAGGTAATTTAGACTTAGTTCATTATTTAGAGTTAGTAATTAGTTTCTCAACCCTTCACCCTGTTAGCATAGGAGACATAAAACATAAAAGACTATAAAGATCATATACCTCATACTTTCTTAACCATACACCGTGACAACTAGAAGTAAGTCTAGGAAGACAACGAATAATAAACCCTAAGTGTTCCAAGAGGCGTGTAGGCACTTAGTCTATGGAGTTTGACTAGATCGTACATGCTACGCTCGTATTCGTATGGTTGAGTGTAAGGGAATCTCACCACTCATCAGTGTGAGCATTGCACCTATCCCCAAAAGGAATTGTAATGCATGTGTGTTTATTATCATTTTGTTCTTTATAATTATAAAATACATACAATATCATAAAATATAAAATCATAAATATTTCCCTATCATTCCCACTGTGGAAACATGGGTTTACATCACATTATACATATTATAATATCTTTTTTATTTCTTAAATGCAATGACATACATGAGTGTTCTTGGTAGTCCACTTAACATTGTCTTCAAAGCTTATGATTGGATTGATCCATGATTCAAATGATATATCCCTTGGTCTAAAATTGGTAGGACCCTTATCATTACCTTTATGTTGATTCTTCCTATCTTGAATAATTTTTAATATTCCTCAACAATGGTAAGAGGCCTAAAAATAGGTGATTTGAAAGAATATCCACTTATTTCTAAGGTGTGAATGTTTCCATGTAAATATATGATTGAAAGTTTGGGTAATGAAGTACCTAAACATTCCTCTTAGCTTAGACTATCAATGCTTCATACCTATTTTAGGGATTTAGGAGCAGGGACTAACAAAGTCTTAACTTCATTAGATTTAATCTTACAAGCTTATATCCTTGATGATTTTTTTGTGGGATTAAAATAAAATTGAAATAAAGATGAAAAAATTCTAATGTATGAAACTAATTAAAACAACTATGAGATAGGGTTAAAATTGATGAAACTACTATTATGGCTATTATATCAAAACATGGGTAGTAAAGGAAACTTTAAACTAGAGGAAGAATAATGAACACATATAAAATAATGACAACAATAAAACTTATTACTACTTTTATTACTTAAATGAAAATTATACATCATATAAAATGTTTATTTCAATCTATTCATAAGAAAGCTACTTATGAGCATACTTCACCATTTGAAAAAGTTATTCCTTCTCATTCTCCCTTCTTTCTTTCTTTACTTTTCTTGATTTTTCTTGGTTCTCTTTTAATTATGATACAATAATTACATACTTTCTTATATAGCTTTTGAAGGGTAGTTAGGTTAACCATTGTAGGCTAACTTAACATAAGGATAAAATAGAATTAGCTACTAATGTGGCCACAAATTACATCTTATTAACATTCAATAAGAATATTATTTGATGAGTAGTAGATATTCCATACACACAACCATATGAATCATAAGCGTAGATGCACGATCTAGTCAAATTCCATGGACATCTTCCACCTAAGTAGTCTATGTCCTAGATAGTCAAACATAAGGTTACTAGTTGCTATCTTTTCAATCATCACTCATATTAATTCCATCTATATCACTAAGTTTGATTAAGGTGTAAGATATCTATATCTATAATTTTACTATTTTTTTTATCTTTAAAAGTATTAAGGGAAAGAAATAGGTGAAATATTAAATTTTACCTAATTAATTACTAAACTATCCTAAATGTAGAGTATCTATTCCCACTTTCTGAATACATCCTGAACTTATACTAACTTTGTTGAGTTGCCAAGTGCCTATTGTTGGGCATAGCAAGTATTCACTACTAGGGTTACTAAGTGTTAGTATATTATGCTTGAAGTGGTCGTACTCATGTTACTACAAAATGAAATATTAAACATTTAAGTATAAATAGGTAAATTTCATATAAAGTAAAATTATTGAAAGTAAACATAAGCTAATCTAAGTGTTGCAATAGAGAGAAGAAATCTTGATTTTATTTCCATCATGCAACAGTGTCTCAATACATCTTACACTTGAATAAATCTCTGTACAATTATTTTAATCTATACTATAGGCACTTAGAGGAAAATTTCATCAAGTTCTACAAAAGAAAACTATAATAGTTTGGCTAATAGAATGACCAAAGGTATCATACATGTGGCTACTATGGATATTTATATAGGCTTTGTAAGGATCATCATCAATGTATATGCCCCAATGCATCCAAAGATGCATCAATGAGGATGCATCGATGGGCATGTGTCGATATAGCAAACTTATTGATACTTCACCATACCTCCACACTAACTAAAAATTTTTCCTTGATTAAAAAAAATGGAATTAATTTTTGTACAAAATTAAAGGAAGTATGGAACTAAATGGCTATAATAAAAAATATAAAACATATTTTGAGTATCAATTTGACTTATAATTTGCATTGATACAAAATTGGTGTAATGTATAAAGAAATTGAACACTTTGAAAAAATGGGTAGATGTCTACTAAATGGATGGAGATTGGATGAATTCCTTACACTATGCCTAGAGATAGAGGCTATTGTAGTGCATAGGGTCCTTCATCATGTCCCTTATTTGCTAAAGGTCTAGGCTACCTTACTACTAGTGGTATTACTAATGAAAGATAGAATTTATCTAGAAGTGCCTTCATATTTTCTTCCTTGCCCTATTGATCATGAATGGTCTAGGTAGCTTCACTTAGATGGGTTGGTGTTGGTATATCTCACAACCATGGTAGTATAGGAAACATCTCTTTCAAGTGACAAACTAGGCTTTGAATTGTTTATGTTCAAAATCCAACATATGGATGAGGTCTTGAATTTACTTATTTTCTAGCCAAGTTCTTAGTAATGGATCTTTGACTAATGAAATTACTTTTGAGGACTTCAAGCCTCATGTTAGCCACTTCTAGTTTTTCCTTGTTCTCTTTGTCGAAATTGAACTCTATCTCATAGAGAAGGTAGAAGCTAGTCACCTACTCTTCTAACTTTTATTTTGTCTCTCCTGTTGTTAGCATTACCAAGTCTACATATCAGAGCTTGGTGAGTTCCATGTAATCAGTCATCTCCATGATCTATAGTTTCTTTAGGAACATTTTTTCTTAATTGCAGGAATTAATACCATCAAAGATGGGCTACCACACATCACATCTTTGCTAGAGTTGCTATAGGGCATTGTTCACCTTTGCCTTTGCCAACTTTATTTCTTTGAGAATCCTCACCGAGTCCTTGTAGTGATTCTTGACTTGTTCATATTTCAAGACTTTATTTTTCCAAGTGGTGATCTCAATTGTGGTGAGTGTAACTATTGAAAATCCTTGAAAATAATATTTTAGTCAAGATCATTTAGTAGGAAAAGCTAAAAATAATTATCATTTTGTTTAGATACCTTATGAAAAAGTTGAAGATTTTATGAAAGGTGAAGAAAATAATCTCATACATGTCGCTACCTTTGTTAAAAAAGATCATATAAATCAAATTTGAAATGAGTGAGATAGGTCTTATGCAAATTATCATATTGAAAGAATATAGTAAGGATACTTTTGAACAGCTTAAATTTTAATATTTTTAAATTTGATAATTATACAATTGTATGGACTTTTATTTAAAAATTGTATCTATTTAATCATTATATCATTTTAACTATGGATCATAAGATAACACAATGATTCATAAAGATGTTATCAAATATCATCATGAATTGTATAAGAGAGGATGCAAATGTCACTTTACAATTCAATGTATGAGAACAAACACTAGCTTTGTAACTATATTTTATATAGAAAGGAAACATGTGAATAAATCTAGAGAAATATGTCATGGAATATATGCTTTGAATACAAGTGAACATGTGTTACATGCTTCATGCTTATCCAAAGAGCTATGTTAAAATATTACAATAATGAGTAAAAATAAGCTATTTGATGACAAAATCTTTGAGGAGTATAATTTAGAATTGCACAAAAATTCATTCAATAGAGTCATACAAATTACTTTTAGTAGGGATGAATATTTTTAAAAAAATAAGATCTTTCTTACATATTTGAAAATGTTATTAGAAAAGAATACAAGTATCATTCTAAAGATGAGATAAGTATTCAAAATTGGATTTAAGTACATTCTAAATATGTCTTCTTTTATTAATTACCTATTAATGGTCAACCATTTGTTCTTATCATTCAATCAATATGGATGAGAGAGAAAATGTTGCAATTTTCTCACAATAGTTTGTTGGCCATGGATTCAATATTTAACACTAATATTGATGAGTGGTCATGGGTTTGACTACATTGAAGCATGCCCACTGATAGGGACTCATCAATGCATACCCATTAATGTGTACTTATCAATGTTGCTGCATCAAAGTACACCCATTAATGCATACTTGTCAATGCCTACCCATTGATGATTGATTTGATGAGTTGATACATACGCATCAACAATGTCTTGTCTTGCTTATATACATGCACACACCCACCACATTTATGGCATTCATTGTTAAGTAGCATAGTCAAATTTTTGTAGTTTGTTTCTTTCAAAATTAGGATATTTTTTAAGTGCCCACATTAAGAGTTTACAAGTGTATGAATCCTTATTTGAGCACTGATATACCTAAACACTTCAGTATGAATAGTAACAAAGATGATCTTTCTTAATAGACCTTGTAGCACTTGAACCTTGCATAATATTTCTTTAATGAATTTACTATTTATGTAATTTATTTTAATGCATTTAATTATTAATTGATAGTGGATAACTAATGCACATAAGTACGACCATCTTAAGCATACATTAACGATTGGTAATCCTAGTAGCATTTATGCTTGGTAACCTAGTAGCGTTGTAATGTGTTGATGATGTGTACAACAGATGGGAATAGATGTTTATGTTAGAATTAGTTAATCCATTAATTAGTTATCAAATTAATTAAACATTAAATTACTTTATTTTCTACACTTAGGTGAATTAAATGAAAAATATAAAAATGATACAAATCATGTGTCTCAGTTACACTTAAGCATACCATTGAACTTCACAAGTGGAACTAGGAAGACAATGATTGCATCCTTAGATTCACTATCCTAGGTAATATGTACTTAGAGAGCTAAAGTCTACGGAATTCAATTGGATCGCTTAGTGAACACTGGTGATTCATATGGTTGGACATAGGGACTACTTGTTGCTCATCAGATATGTATGGGGTAAGTAAAATATAATGTTTCAAATGTTAAATGCTTTTTTAAAGATAAATATGTAAGAATAGTAACTTATATTTCTTTTTAATGTGCAGTATTCACTTTATTCCATCATGGCTTTTGGTAGGCATGATAATGGAATTCTAGTTGCATGGGTGATATCATCAAGGAATACAATGGAAGATATTCAATCTTGATTTTAAGCATTTGACTCAAAATGTCCATCAAGCAAAGCTAGATTATAAAGTTACATATGTTTTGATAGATAATGCTCTTGCAAAAATTGTAATCATAAAGTAAAACTTGATTGTTTCTCATAACTAACCTAGTTGGTGTATTTTTTAAATTCTAATCCATTGTGTCTTGTTATAGATTTTCTATCATTTGATATATTTCCTATTTTTTTATATACTAGGTCAATTTTGAATTATAAAGTATTATAATGATTGTTCCATTTATGATGCCCATGTTATAAAATATTGAAAATAATCTTAAAAATAAATCCAATCTAAAAGTTGTGAATGTTGCACTTGGTTATATAATGCATACATGCAAAAGTGATCATGAAGTTAAAGATATATTGCATTAAATTTTTGAAGAATTCAAAGAAGAGGGAATATTTTTACAATATTTTATATAAACATGGATTGTGAACAAAAAGTATCATAAGTATCATATTTCAACAATTTTTTACCTAACTAGTTATTATAAATCTCTTTTAAGGAAGTAATATTTTGCAAGTATGTCGACAAAAGCATATAGAACTTAACCGCATGCAAATCAAGAAGTAAATAATGCAATTGAAGGTATCATGCTTATTTGAAGTATAAGTTCTTATTTGAAAAAGAAAGGAAAAGAGGTAAAAAAAATAGATTGGTTTCTTTTTTATCTTTTAAAAGTTAAGCTTCGATACAAGCATGGTTAGCATTTGAAAGATAGTAGATTTTGCACTAGTAAAAAAAAAAAGATTTATCAAAGATTCTTAGAATAAAGCTTTAAAAATAAGCGATACTAATTGTGTTCATGATCTAATAAGTAATATATATTAGGTGTAAAGTCAAAATTGTCATTCTACAAATTTAAGTTATTGGGTTGTAGATACAAACAATATTCATATCTATAGTTGTCTATGGAAATCTATTTAAAATTTATACAAACATGTTCTAAATGTATATATGAAAATATTTGATGAGCTTAAAGCATACAATATTGCTTTCTATAGTTTTAAAGATGAGCAAGTTAATAAAAATAAATCATTCACTTAAATATGAGTCGTTAATTGATTTAAATATGTTAATTGAATATGAAAATCATTCTTCTACTTAAGTAGAGTCATAGAAAGATGATGCATTAAAACATGCATAGAAGAATTATCAAACATTACAAGCTATGTTGCTTAATGATATGAAAGTACTTTCAAAAGTTTTATAGCTTGAAGAACAAATATTGAAATTATGTTATTCATAAGAAAATATTAGTTTTGAGTGAACTAAAGTAGTAATAGAGCTTAACAAAAGAATTAAGAGTTGTATTAGACGTATAAAAAGAGAAAATATAGCTAAATCAATTTTAGAAGGAACTTTACAAAGTTTATAGGTAGAAATCATGAAGGATGATAGTTCTTTTTCTTTTTCATTATTAAAAAATCAAAGGAAGATATTTCCTAGATAGCTATATGTTGAAGAAAGAAACAAAAATAATTCTAAAGTTATAAGTGAAAATGTTATAGGTTTTTCTCTTTCCTCTTTGCATTTAGAGATTATAGTTAATATTTCACTTATCTAATTGCTACATGCATTTGCCAAAGAAAAATTTGGATCTAAATATTGATCCAAACATTGAAGATGCTTATTAAAATCATAGGTAAATTATCATCAAAAGATATGTTGATAAACTCTATGAATTATTTTCAATTGTTTTACTTTCTATCTTAGAATAGAATGATGTTGTTTGTTCTCATTGTCACTTATCTATACTCACTTGCACCTTGCATATTTTTGTATCTTGTATTTTCAAAAAATTGAGAAGAGGTAGTTGGACTGATTCTTAATGTGTCTTGTTTAGGTTAATTGAGAAGATTTCTTATGTCCATAAATGTTACATTGTAGCAAGTAAAGAGTTTCATTTACATTGTGGTAGGCCGGGATGGACTTGCAAATGATGAAACAGGATTCCCAAGAAACAATATTAATACAAGAAAAAACCCATGAAAAAATCCACGGTTGTAATAGCAATAGTAGTAAGCAACGGTGATGGCAAATTTGGAAAGGATTTGGGCATGAAAGTGGCCATTGCCAATGCCGAATATCTGATTTTGCTCATAAAAGAAGTATTCTAAAGTGGAAAATGGAATATTTCCGAAAAAGACACGTGTTGGACAACCCGTGAGGTGGGAGGCAGCTGTACATGTTCATCTACAGTGGAAAATGGAATATTTCCTAAAAGAACATGGAAAATGGAATATTTCCTAAAAGGAGTGGGACATGGGTTGGATCAAATAGATATTTCTGAAGAGGTTTAGGATCATCAAAGATTAGATAGCGGATATGCATTGACCATCACCAGGTAGAGTGTATTCTTCTTCTTGTTTATCTTGTAACATGCAATCAAAGATTCTTTGGCTCATCACAAAGCTGATTTCCATTTTCATGTTGCCAGATCCTGGCTTGATCCCATCCTGCGGTCTCTTCCCAACGCGCTTATCCTCGGAATCTCTGGGCATGGATATTCTCAAACTAAGGTTCTACAAAATATGCCCCCTTCTCTTGAGGTGAAAATCGCTCTTGTAGCGCGTGCTTTATTTTGGCCAGAGCATGATGATAACAGTGGAGCATCTTTGGGTCATATTCATGACTTTCCTCCTAACGTCTGGAACCATGAATTGATTCAGTCACTCAACTCTCCTTTCTCGGTAAGTTTACTCTATAAGTTAGTTTTTAGCTGTACAAACTTTATTAACCACCTCTGGCGCTGCTACTGTCTGTAGGCGCCTTCTTACCTTGTCAGTTCTAAAAATGCTGCAATGGAGATCAGAGTTCTGTTGAAAGAAATGTTGGTGAAGTGCAATGGCCAATCTGATCTCTCTACACGCCTTTCAATCGTGAACTCCCTTGTTTGCCTCAGCATTGATCGTTATTTCAAACAGAAAATTGCAGACGCTCTTGATTATGTGAACAGGTGTACTTGTCTAAATTTGACTTATTACATGAAATTTCCTAAACACCTCTGTTTCCGTTTCGGATTCACTGCTATCCGAAATGGAAACAGAGGTGTTTAGGAAATTTCAATGCAGGATGGAAGCTTTCTGGGTCTGGCGGGGCTCCCAGTACCGGGAAACCTTCTGCAAATGGTGAAGGCAGACACAGCCAAGCCCAAGCAATATTTGGCAAAACTGTCCGCCATATAGGGCCCCCCATGCAGCTGTGCCCTAGCTGCAAAACCCTCATCATTACTGAAGCTCCATTCTGCCATCTCCCTCTGCCGTTGGCATCTACACAGAGCAGTTTCTCAAATATTTGCCACCAGGATACCGAAAAAAATACAAGACAGTACTTAAAGAAAAAAAAAAGGACTAACCGGATCGGTAACACTTGCATGTAGTATGCTAGCTACCTATCCGTGCTGGATGAGTCCTTACGTTCCCGTTCCACGATTCCCTTCCTTGGTTCGTAATTCCTTTATTTTTTTAATTTGAAAAAGCTCTATCCTCATTCTTTCCATGAAAGTTTCAGGTCATGATAAAATTTTTCTTAATTTGTAACCGTTAACTTAACGGTATGCATGGATGTGAAAAGACACAACAAAGATCGCGGTGAAGAAAGGCGAGAAGGTGCTGCTGCGGATGATCAATGCGGCCATGAACACTGCCATGTTTGTAGGAGTGGCAAATCACAGCCTCACCGTGGTGGCCGTGGACGGATCTTACATGCAGCCCTACACCACGTCCTATGTCACAATAGACCCCGGGCAGACCCTGGACATGGTGCTAACGGAGGATCCACCCTGCAGCGCCTACACGGACGACTTCCCCGATCGACCGCCCATGGAGTTCGATTACACGGACACCAGGACGACGTCTAGCTGGTGGTAGACCGAGAAGGGCACGCACGTGAAGAGGCTGCGCTACAATTTCACGGTTCAGATGGTGATGCAGGGCACCGAATGGCGAGAGCCACCCCATCCATCTGCATGGCCACGATTTCTACGTCATCGGCCATGGTTCCAGCATCTATGACCCCGCACCTGCTGAATTCAATCTTTGCGACCCGCCCAAGTGCAACACTCTCAACCTCTGTATGCACGGCTGGACCACTATCCGCTTTGTGGCTAATAATCCTGGTAAATCCTACTTGTAATTACCATCTTACCATTGTAAGATTGCACCCACACTTGTTGCAATACTACTCTATAGTCTTTAGAGATACATTTCGTAGCGAGCAATGAGTGTAACTTCCTAATTAAATATAGTTTTACCCTTCTCTGAGCTTTCCGAGGCTTTTGTGTTGCAGGTGTCTGGTTTGTGCATTGCCATTTGGATTCCCACCAATCCATGGGACTGGGCGTTGTGTTCATCACTGAGAACAACCAAGACAACGCCGTGACACTAAGAATCTTCCGGAGTGCTAAGAGGCTGAGCCTGACTAAGAATCACGAACTTGTTTATTTCACTTATGTTATTAAATGCAATAAAAATAGCATTTTTCAATTTCGAGCTTTGTATGTTGCAACTTTCATTCCTATTTTTTGATTTTCTTATGTGTCATTCCNATGTATGTTGCAACTTCCATTCCTATTTTTCAATTTTCTTATGTGCCATTCCTCCTCATGGGTATTATAAACCTTGTTAGAACAAGATTATGATTCTTCATGATGATTTGGTTGTAGCCAAAAGATACACTTTGGGTAATTTTCTTAGGTAACTAAGTCCAGGTCACATCTACAAGAGAACCATGAATGTGCATCATATGCACTATGGATCATACCAACTAACAAGATTATGATTTTTCATGATGTTATTAAATATCAATAAAAATTATGATTTTCCAAGATTATGTCAATTAAGTTATTAAATGCAATATAAATACCAATGTTTAGTTTCTAGTTTTCATTAAACGTAATATCTATGTCAAAAGATATATATTAAAACAATTAAAAATAGAAATTCAAAGTACACAAGTAGAGTATTGCAAAGGAAAAAGCTAAATCAACAAATAATAATAATAGCATTGCTATTTATTGTACTTTTTACACTATTATTAAATATTATGGATGTCAATCCCCGTTCATTCTTATTCTTACTATAATCCTTAATGCTATGGTAGAGGGGACGGTGAGAGTGGTCTTTCAACCCAATACTTTTGCGTGGTAACCATGTGAATAAATCAAATTGGTGTAATTCTCTTGTGCTAAGTTATAATTAGTGTATGTGTTGAGAATGGCTTCAGGCTTTAATAAATAGACTTTTCTTTAATGGAAAGAATACACAATTGATTGCAATACACACACACACACACTTGGAGCATGTCTCTAAGTTAGCATTCACGATATTGGTACTAGGATTCAAACCAATACCTTTGGGATGCAAAGTGGGTAAGCCAACTAGTTAAGTTACAACTTGTGCTTATAATAAATGAAATATTCAAAGGAACATTCTTTATTTTTATAGTAACCAAGTTTACAAAACTTGATGCATTAGAATTTTATAAGTGCTTGAGCTAAAACTTTGAATGATTTTATGATTGATGAAAATGTTTGACCACATGTTTGATTAGTTTTTATAACTAAAATTTTTCTATAACATGATTCTTGTCCAACTAAATGGAAGTTTCTATCATCATGATTAGTAATGCAATTTGTAGATTCTACTAAGGAAAACAAACTACATACATGTGTATGTATATATGCATCATATATATACACATATGAAGCATGTATGTATGTACATGTGACATGCATATGCTGTTTATAAGTGTATGCTTGTACATAGAAGTCATTTGTACAAATAACACATGAAAATTTGTGTTTATATGTATAAATGTTGAATAGGCTTAACCAATGAGAAAACATGCATTTAAGCATGTATTCATCTTTGTATTTGATGGCTAAGGTCTTTGAGTGGAGGTTATGTATGAACAATGAATAAGAAGTTTCCAGTAGATATTATTACAAGGATCTAATATTAATGTGCCATGGATACCTAATGGAAAACTAAATGAAGTATTGGTACATAGGAAATGAATCTTAGAATTCTACTTATTCATGGTTAAGTCCACATTATCTATAATAATATTCTAAGCAAGGTAAATTGTGGTCACCTTTTTTTTTCAATCCAAAAGGATATTTGTTAGTTTTTTCCTTTAAGCATTCTTGTGTAATATCATTTAAATTGATTTTTTTACCCAAGGTTACTTAAGAAAAGGATATTTCTTACTAACTAATTTAAGAAAGAGAATTATGGTTGATGCGTCCTCAAGGTAAAAATGAATTTTTATTTAACATAGAAACCAAGTAGAAAAAGGAGCATTTAAATTGTTATTCACATTTTAAATAATTTTTTCGTATAGAAATTAGAGAGCAAAAAAGATCATTTCAAATGTTTTTTTCCTCCTCAAGTCTTACCAACTACTTCATGTTTGAATTTTTTCCTATCAAGAATCACTCATAGTTTGTGAAATCCACAACTAATTGTAGAATGTATAATTAATTAAAATTCATAATAATTTAATACGTGATTTGTTGATAATTCTCAACCATTGCACTAAATTCTATTTTTGAATTTCCATTAAAATTAAATTTTATCATTGAAAAAATAAAGAAATAATAACAACCAAAGTTCTACTGTATCTATTTATTTCCTAATTTTGCTTATTCCTATCCCATTGTTATTATAGTTAGTTGGGATGTACCTAATCAAATTTATAAAACTTCTATCCTATTTTCATATCAAATCGCATGTTTCAATATATGGTTGTGCTAACCACTTACTTCTTTTGTTATTGCCATAAATATTCTTTATTTATCGGTTAGTACATCAACTTATTTTCCCTCAAATATTGATCAAGCTAGCTTTAATTTTTCCCCAAATCCATATTACATAAATTACCATGTATTTTAAAGCTTTTCTAGGTCAATTTTTTTTCATTAGTGCATTAACCTTTTTTTTAATGCACTAACTTTATTTTGAGTTAATGTCACAACTATTTCTTCATTAGTGTGTCAACCTCTTTGTGCTAGTTCGAATTATCTTTTACCCATGTGGCACAAACAACCATGTGTTTAAATTTTATTTTGCATTAATAATTTTTTCCATTAGGGAATTCTATCATACATAATTCTATCATGCTGTATACCACAAATTCAACTATGATATCTATAACTCTATGAATTTGTGTATAGCATATTGACTTACAATTTTTGCAATTTTGTTTAGCTTGAAGATTTAATTTTTATTTTGAATGAGAGGCCAATTACCAACCCCCTCCAAGAGAGTCCTCTTTAGGCATGGTAAAATAATTTAATAATTTTATTATCTTAGCAATGAGGACTAATTACTAGTCAATAGACCCAATTACTAGCCAATTGGACTTTGTCAACATAAATAAATAGTTATTGTAATGATCTTGATTAAGAGATAACTTTTTCATGGAATTATTATTTTGGATAACGTACATTGGTTTTGATTTTCTTATTCAATATGAGAATAAGTTTTAAGTGAAATAACTTGAGATTTTATTAATTAAAAAAATATAAAAGATTCTCTTGGCTAAATAATAGATATATATTATAAATACAGTGCTAAACTAGTTAGATATATAAATAATTTCTTCTTAGATTGCAATCATCATTTCTAAATTTTGATTTATATATAATTTTATTTTGATGTTTCTTATTTTTGTGTAATCTGCATATTCTCATCATGTCACATATCTATTTGCCACTTATTGACTATGATTTTCACAATTGTCTTACACTTGAAGATCTATTTTCATTAGGTATGATTATATTTCTCTATGATTTTTTAATTACAAGAATCTCCAAATTTCATTTTGGAGTTTTGGAAGTTTTTCATAACATTGAGATTTCTTGTTATATGAGCTATAACTTTCTCAAGCACAAAGCAACAACCAAAAACATAGTAATTACAAGCCAAGAAAACAATGCAAATTACATCAAGGAACTTAATCAAATACATATTCATAATAATTATTGACTTTACATAGGAACTGATATTTCATCAAGTTTTACTTACTAATGACATATTATACTTAATTAAAGATTTTATAATAATGCAACGTATTTAGAATGCATACTTCAAGTCTAACCTCAGAGTTGTAACAACACATTATAGGTTTGCTTCAAGAATGACACTTACAAGATCCATAAACATCTTTCAAAAATGAAAAGAAAATAAATTCTAAGTAAACATGAATTTAATATTTATCCTCCTAAAATAGGTATCATATATACTTTATTAATTTTAGGATACATATTAAGGTACAACTATATTTTATTTCCAAGGCTTCAACACAGAAACGAGTACAGTTTATACCCGGTTTTTATCCCTATTTTTAACAAAAGAATTAATCAGTTTGAAACCACAGCACAGCAGGGTCAGAGCCGTTGATATCTGCCCATCTCTGCATGCCGAAATGGCAGCCAATATCATCATTGTAACAGCACCATTCATGCTTTACAAAGTCGAATCGTTTTCAGAACTTTCCTTGTTTATGTAGGAGGCATATTTAGTTATACCTTCCATGGAGGCTTGCTTCTTCAACTGGCTTATACAATATACCAGGTCTGGATGCTCAGTTCAGCTTGCTGTTACAAGATAGCAGAGTTTTCCGTTTACTTGATTTTCTGTCCATCCGTGGTAATCGGAGGAGAAGAGGAAA
>MNCI01014395.1:0-24797 GCA_015680685.1 Gnetum montanum
TATGCCGTTAGCTGTCATGCAATTCGACATCTTTAAAAGTGGCATGTAACCCATACCATGTATGCATGTCTTTATTCATCATCTTCCATGGATGTGGCTATACATATTTTCAAATTTTTTCAAAAGTCGAGGCTCCGTCTCACTTTCCAGTTTTATTTTTTGGCCAGCGAAAGGCAGCGAATTTTCCTCACGCTGCAGACCCATCTGTCCTGTAGCTGGAAATCCTTCTGTGAGCCCTTCTTCTATCCTTAATATTTTCGATGGGCTCAGCACCTGCAGGGCCGTCCCATAGAAATAATCATGATAGACTTGCTTAAATCCGATCCTGCAAGGCAATTAGGTATTCTAATTTGTTCGAGAAGAGTGCTTTATTATTGATATTGAAATGTTCTTTGTTATCATTCATGGGTAGATGTTACACTGGTTGTTTATTTTGTGTAATTTCTGCTAATTGCTGAAAGTAAACCTCTGTTTTTGTTTGATTTCATTTTAATGCCATTGATTTCATTTTAATGCCAAAACCTTCTTTCTCAGAAACGAAACCATCGAGAATGTCTGCAGGGTGGGTGGCTGTTGTTTAGACGGAATGCAGTGTTAAAGTTCAACACAATTTTTATACAGGAATCTGCAGGTGAAATACTTGAAATTTATTAGAAATGGAAAATAAAGTAAATGAAAACTACGTATTATTGGTTTCTGTCTGGAGTATTTTATTTTTGAAGTGTAATGATGGAACGATTTCGGAGCCAGAAAAAGACAGCGAAAGGAAGTGCAGATATAAAAACCAAGTCTAATATATGCCTACCAGAGCTTTGGTAGCAGAAAGACGGATTATTTGTGAGAGTGTTTTCCTTTGTTCTAGTATGCGATGTGACATATTTGGGTTTAACTTTTGACATTTAAATTCGAAAATATAAATGGCATATGACAAGTTTTATTCACACTTTATTCGTTATATATTTTGTAGTTTCTTTTTCAAGGTATGCAGACACATTCTCTATTGAATTTAAAAGAACCATTAGTTTTTTTAAATTCATGTATTTTTGTTTTTGAAATACAAGCAATATAATTTTGTTAAAGAAAGGGATTTTAGAAAAATTTTCAGCAGACAATGCCTAAGAATACCACAGTACAGTAATAGGAATTTTAATAAAGAATTTGATAGCAGAGTTTTTAAATTTATAGCTAAGAAAAACTATTAACTGTAAAATTGATATGGTTGGAGGATGATGTTGCTATTTCTAATTAAAATGAAGAATTAAATAATCATAATGAAGCCTCTAAACTACCTATGAGATGGTTTGGGGTTTATGTGTATGTTTATTGTGAAGGTCTAATCTTATGCTTAGGTTTTATGGTGTACAATTTGTTTATTTGCCTCAATATCCAGATTCAAACCAAAACCAAAGGTGTTTTCATGTATGTTGGAATTAAAATTTTGTGCTTGTAAGAATTGATAACTTTGCAACTTCAAAATCTAGTATTTCCATACATAAATGTCATTACATTTCCCTTCTTATATAAGCCATTTGCTTTTGGTGGACTATCTTGGTGTTACTTAAGTTGTTATTTGTCTATCTTCTTAAAGTAAAAGGAAATTTTCCTTAAAGTGAGAAGTTTTGTCAACATTATATAAACAAGGGAACTCATTATAAAACTATAATATATAAAAATGATCAAAACTCATACCATGATGTGATAAAATCACATCACAAGTCAAGATTTTGTATTTAACAATAAGACTTAAAATGAAATAACAAACATTAATATTACATAGATAGAGAACTTCTTGATTTAATGACTTAATTATATTAAAATAATATACTCGATGTTATTAAAATTTTAAGGATGATAGACAAAATAGGTGAATTAGTGTATACCAAAGATATGACAAAAAATTAGCAGTTTATAAAGCAGTCTTATATGAGACATCACCAAATTAAAAATAATTTATTAGCTTAAATACAAATAGCTTAGAAAAATATCAACACACTTATAATCCAAGTTAATATTATTCCTTAATACTATCACTTTGGTTGCAAGATTATGAGACAACAAAATATATAACAAAAAGCACTTTTGTGAACACTTAAAAATTCTTCAAGAAGGTTACATATATAGACCTCTCTAAATATAACCCAAGAACTAAAAAGTACCCCTCCATTTTACTAAAGTGTGAACTCTGTTATAATTATTATTCTAAAATTTGAAGCTAAACCTCATGTCATGGCATGTGCTTTGAGTATGTCTTCCATTTCCTCAAAACACAAGCCCTTTATTTGAGTGATGACAATCCTTACAAAGAAAGATTTAGGATTAATATCATACTAAAGTGTAAGATAAACAATCAAATTTGCAACCCCGTAGCCTTTAAATCTGAAAGAATATATCTTAGAAATGATGACCCAGAACGAAGTTCCTACTATTTCTAGTAAAAACAAATAATGTACAAAGGTAACCCAGCTAAAAGAAGAAATCTACATTTGCTGGAACAACCATTTGTAAACGATGATCTAGATTGACCGTATAGACACTCTTAACGGAACGGAGCTAGGAAGTTCCAGCGTTAACTAAACAAGAGCCAACAAAAACCGATTAACTAAACAAGAGCCAACCGATCTTTGTTTTCAGTAAGCAAAAGTTACCCAGAATAATCAACCGACTGATCAAACAATGTAATATCAATGGTAAAAATTTACCCCACAAACCAAACATTGTCAAAAGTCTAAAATATTTGTTGGCTTAAGTTGAACAGAACCAGAAAGGAGGATTAGCTTTGAAGCATATGGTATTAACCTATGATGATGATTACTGCAGGGCGTCCCTGCAGATGTTGAGATCACCGCAGGGTTTTGGAATGAAGCAAGGGTTTGCAACATGGGGCAGGGTAAAAAAGACGATTTCAATAACACAAATCTAGATGAGTTATGGGTTTCAACCTATTTTAATAAAAGAGCGACACAACATTTGCCTTGAAGAGGCCATGTCCAAGACCATGACATCATCGTTAGTTATTCATTGTTGCAGTTTGCGTCCCTCCCCTTCTCCAGAGACGCTACCTTGCCCTCTTCTGAGTTCGTTGTCGAAGCTATCCACGCTGGTGCTTGAAATTTTCAAAAAAATTTACAGTGCATCCAACAATGACCATGGATGATGATGGTGGCAGCATACGAAAACATGCATACATGGCATTCGTTACCTGTAGATTTTAGCCATGAGAATTTGCACCGTAGATGACAAGATTGGAATTTGTGAGCCGAACCCGAAAAATAACAAATTAAAATCCAATGAGCCGAAGAAGTCTACGATTGCGGTGGCGTTTGAATAAGCACCCCATAACAAAAAACTAATTTTATAGATCTCGTGAATATGTACCCAGCTTGGTTCCTACTTCATTGACTTTGAAGGGCTTTTGTCTTGCAACTTGTGAATTAGCTATAAGCATGCGTGAAACCCTCACTCCTTATGTTCTCATTGGCACTGAATTTGAAGTTCTTGTCTATTGTGTATTAATGATTGAGCGTGTAGCTACAAGAGCAACGTGACTGGAACTCAAATTCTCGTCCTTTAAAAAAGGCAGTGCTTCTCGTCCGCTACCATACAGTTTCAGAAGCTGAAAAATGACATGGAATGCATACTACATGCATGTTTTCATTTTTTTCCCCTTTCATTAACTGGCGTGCTTTTTGTCAGTTACCAAGCAATTTCACATGAAAATGATGGAATGCATCCCACGTATGCATGTTTTCGTCTGACCGCCTCCATCGTCATCCATGGCTATTGCTGAACGCATATTTTAAATTTTTCTAAAAATTTATCATCCATGGCCATTGCATAGGGAGTGTTCGGAGAAGGGAGGCACGCAAACTGCAATGACGGGTAAGCAACAGGGAAGCCATGGCCTTAGACATGACCCGGTTAAGGTGAATGCAGTGTCAAGGATCCACAGTTAATTTTCTGGAAACTGACGTGGATCTGCATTATTGAAGATGTCTTTTATTCACCGTTGCTTTATCTAGAAATCAAAGTTTTTCAATTCGGGCCTAAACGGCTGATTTAACGCTTAGTCTAGTTGGATTAGAATTTCTGCTGACCCAATTTGAGTCAGCTTGACTTTTATAACAATTTTTATTTTTAAAATGAAAATATAAGTCATCCCAACTTATCAATTTATCGTGATCCTTAAAACATCCGGATCAAATATAATTTCCAACCTTTTAAAAATGGCTAAAAATACTATTATGAGCTTAGGAGGTGCATGGCTGTCCTCTGAAAACCAATCCTGCTTTTATTTAGCTTAAGGCAACCATGTATTCTAAACTCTTGACTATGTTTCTTTTATTTTATGAAATTGAAAATTCAATTAATTGAGATCCTTTACTTAGTTTTAGAATTCTTTTTATGGAATTTTTTATTTTTAATTTATAACTCAATGTTACTTACCATAATTGAACTTGTAATCCCAAGTTATGAGGCCAATACCTTTACTAACTGTCTAGATACCACAACTAGTCCGTTTGCGAAGTTCGACCGGATCATGCTTGAAACGCTCATATTCGTATGGTTGAATGTAGGGGTACCTCACCACTCATCAATGATGATGGTGGAGACTAAGAGACGAACATGGGCATGCATGATCTATTATATTTAAGTTCTCAAAGTGTGATTAGTGGCTTTGATTTAATGAATATGTTGGAACTGTAATGTATGACCCTAACTTAATGTAGTGGTTGTGGCTTTGATTTAATAAAATATATTGGGAGTGTAATGTATGACCCTAACCTAATGTAGTGGTTGTGGCTTTGATTTAATGAATATGTTGGGACTATAATATATGACCCTAACCTGATGTAGTGGTTGTGGTTAGTGCGTTAGTATTCTTATTTTATTTACCATTACCTGATGGGACTATAATATATGACCCTAACCTGATGTAGTGGTTGTGGTTAGTGCGTTAGTGCGTTTGTTCTTTACATCGTCTGATTGCACGTCCTTCAACATTACTATTTATAATATTGTCAGTGGTAGCGATGTCGTTGGTAGTAGTTGTACTAGCACAACAGAAGTTACTGTGGTGCAAAGTGCAAGCGTCAGGCATGCGTCCTTCTAACCGACCATTCGTGGTAGGTGGCCATTGCGCTAACAACGCAGACACTAAACTTGACCGGCTTCTCTGTTAGTGAGCACAAAGCTGATACTTAAACGCAGTTTCTCTCTACTTCCTCTTACCTCGGATTTTCCATTTTAGGAGCTTTGATGTATCTGCGAGTTGGGATGAGAAATAGCCGGAAAAAAATGGGCCTGCGTTTGATCGTGGAACTCTGCATGCTGCAAGCGTTCCTGCTGTCTTCCGTGGCGTTGGCAAAAACGACTCGTGTCTTTAACTGGGTGGTATGTGTTACCTGATAGGTTGAGAATCCCCGCTTTGTTTTTAGGACGATAGATTTTCGATTCTTTCGTAGTTTTTCGTTTTTTTTTCTCTAGCGAGCGAGTTCATGGGCAAGGGATGACAATTGATGACCTTGTGTTGCAGCTCACAGAAACAAAAGTGACCAGGCACTGCACTACGCAGAATGTGGTCACAGTGAATGGCATGTACCCGGGGCCGACGGCCAAGGTCCGCGAGGGCGACACCGTCATCGCTAACGTCGTCAACAAATGCAAACATAACGCCACTATCCACTGGTAAACGATTGAAAATGAAACGGTTTGTTTTCTTTTTTGTTGCAATTGCAGTGTTGAATTTGATGGTGATATTTTAGCTGTTTTAGTATTTCACTGCAAAATACGCGGAAGAAGTTAAGATTTCCGGTTTCCACAAGTGTAAATTTCTAGGACCATGATGTTAATGAAACGATAAACTAACGCTACAAGCAGCTTAATTGTGCTGTCTTACGCTTCGGATGGTTGTTAGTTGCCACAGCTATTGTTAGGTGTCGTGCCATCGCGTTTTATTCCTTTACTGCAAAATTCCTCGCACAATCTTCGATGGGTCGAAGTTTAAATTCACACCTTTGCAACAGTTTTGTCTCGACGATCCTTTGTAATCTTTTTACATACCCAACATTGTTTTCCCTTAATACTCGATTGCATTATTTATGTTTTCCAACATGGCTCCAAGCAAGAGTGTTGTTATCTTCAAAATTTTGGTAAGGGTAGGCAGCCAAATGAAAAACCTTTTTACGGTCACGGAGTACTTGAGCTGACAGCGATACTACGGCCGCATTTTCACAGATACCCACGTGACCGCACCGCTCCGTTAGTTTCGCTCTCTTTCTATAACGTAAACTGTCGCATTTTCACAGATACCCACGTGACCGCACCGCTCCGTTAGTTTCGCTCTCTTTCTATAACGTAAACTGTAAATTGAACTGATATGGATTGCCGGTGGGCACCGGGGTACCGTACCTCAGGAAAAAAATCCTGCAGGGCCTCATTTCTGTATGCAATGATTTTTTTTCCTCAACCATTGACTTCTGCACCTTCTTTCACTTCATTTCTGTATTTAAACTCTTTCCACTTTCCCTTTCCCTTTTCCTGATCCTTTTCTAAGAGTCGTTTATTTAGGCTCTCGTTTACTAATTTTTTGCCACGTCATTGTCATTTTGAGCAAAATAGTTTGAAAGAGGCTACCGTGAACAAGAAATGGGATCTTAACACCCATGCTGCGTAAATTCTGCGCTACATATGCTGCCTAAATTTGGCAACCTGTCTGCGTACGACAAAAACCATAAACCAATCCACAAAATAGACATGCATCAGCCATTTATATCAGTCATTTATGATACATCCCCTGGTTACGAAACACCATCATAACAGTTTATTTTACATCGATGTGGAACAATTTAGGTTTCCTCTAAGTAAGAGGCCATATTTAAAACAAGTGACTCAGGAAAAACAGGTTTTTGAACATGCAGGGCCCACTTGCAGTAAAAGAACTTAGATTTAAGGGACGTTGGAAAACCCAAATTTTTGAAAAGCCAGAGGCCTTATGTAAAAATTACTTTCATTTAAGGCACCCTCTCCATCCCAAGAAGAGAGCAAATTCAAATGCTTTACCATTATACTGAAAAAGAATATGATGTCTACAAATCACATTGTATCATGTATGTGTTGTGGCCAACCTCATCCATGCTATCGCATGGGGTCATGATCAACAAAATTGTTATGTAAAATCATAATGTTAATTGTTATGTAAAATCATAATGTTAAAGTGTGGAAAGGTGGACCGGAAAGGTGAATTGACATGTAGGAAGGTAAACTGACATGCAAGAAAATCAACCAGAGTGCGGGAGGTGAAACATCACTAGTAGGTGGCTATAAAGCAGAAAACAAAGATGATGTCCAGGGTAGGAGGGGAGTGAGGGCCTCCTTAACAAATCAGTCTCTCTTCCCAAATAGTTCTGTTTCCCTTCATTAAGGCACATGTAGTTGGGAAGGGGGGTCTCTAGGGGCTGAGAAACTAGTGGAAGGCGATTTCCTCTCTCTCTCTCTTTTCCTATTTTTCTTGAGACGATATCGGTGCAGCTGATGCACACGAACAATGGGCATGGCAGGCAGGTTCTGTAGTCATGTTTCTTTATTCTTGGCAATGGATAGACGATGATCAGCAGTGGTAGAGCCGCATGGACGATGGTCAACGGCAGGAAATTAAGAGGTGGTGGTTTTCTTTTCCCTTTTTGCGATAGACCCATGGCGACAGCAAACGTAGGACTAGAGACAATAATGTGTCTACTAGCATGTGACAGTGGGATCTAGCAGCTCATTCTCTTTCTCTCTATTGCGATGTTACAACAGTTGATAGTAGTAGTTGCAGGCACAGGTTCTACAATTCTGTTCTATATTTGGCGGGCATTGCATATGCGGCAGGGTTCTTTAAAGAATGACAAATTTCCCTCTCTCATGGTGGCGACAAGTCATGTTCTATCTATGCATCAGAGATGCATCAACAAGCTCCTTCATCTAGCCTCTTGTCTCTCTCTTCCTCATCTGATGACTACAGGCAATGTTGGCTGTGGTAACGTCCATAACGGATTAGCAACGAATGACGACAATAGCCACAAAACAGAGAAAATTTATTTTGATTACTTTTTGTATTCTTAAATTCGAGGCTTATTCCAATTTAAATTTTTGTTTTTTTACTGTTTCAAAAAGCCACATAGCCCTTTTCAACTAAGACTATTTCTAAGTTTTGTACCATATGAAAGGCACCTTAAGCAATAATATCCTAAAACAAGTTTCTTTTTCCCTCGTGTTGGTTTGTCAAAATTTTATGCATGCACTTTGGTAATGATCTCTCCCGTCATTGCCTTAGGTGCCAATGGTGGCACCCAAAAAAAATAAAAAAATGCTCTTTAATTAACTCCTCGTTTCTGCATTTTATTCTCTCAACCATTCACTTTTTTCCCACTTATCATCGTTAGAAACAAGCATGGAATATACCAAGGGGTGCAGGACCGGCCCCACGGGCCAGAACATATAGACCTGGATCCCTAAATCTATTACATGACTCCAGGAGGGTCTACAGTTCAGATTCCTAAATCTATTACATGACTCCAGGAGGGTCTACAGTTCAGATTCTCCAGAAAGTGACGAGCACAAACACTAGGATTCCCAATTTATGAAGCCAAGTTTTTCTCTCAACGTGAGTCTCAAGCATTCAACTTTTTCCCCTGTTTTCCTGGTCTGAAACAGGCATGGGGTGCGCCAGATGCGCACCGGCTGGGCCGACGGGCCAGAATACGTAACACAGTGTCCTATACAGCCCGGCGCCAAATACACGTACAAATTCCACATCACGGAGCAGCACGGCACGCTGTGGTGGCATGCACACGCGTCATGGCTGAGAACCACCGTGTTCGGCGCTTTCATCATCCTGCCTCCGCTGAAATTCGTGTATCCGTACCAGAAGCCCAAGCACGAAGAAATCCTGATATTCAGCGAGTGGTGGGACGCAGATATCATGAAATTAGTCACCAAAGCCAAGTATTCCGGCGGTGCGATCGCAAACTCCGATACACTCGTCACCAATGGCATGCCCGGCAACCTGGAACACTGCTCTTCATATTTCCAGAGGAGCTGTTCTTCAATACCGATCAAATACAGTGGAAGTCGGAGAAAAAACAGGGCTAACCGGATCGATCACGCATGGATGGAGGATGCTAGTTACCTATCCCTACCCGACGTGACCTTACCTTACGGTTCCACGATTCCCATCACTGGTTCGTAATTTCTTTCTTCCTTGAAATTTTTAATTTTGGAAACCTCTAAGCTCATTCTTGCCATAAAGTTTCAAAATTCTTTTTAAGAACATTTTTTTTTTCAAATTGCTTGAACCGAGACGTTTCTTGCTTTTATTTATTTTACAGATGTTAAGCTATTGCTGTTCTTTATCCAACGACCCTCCTGCTTCAGGATTCTCTCTATGAAGACTTCCTCCAATTGCTTATACATAAATGCTTTTTGCCTGTCTCTTTTTAGTAGACAAATGTCAGGCGACCCTCCTCTTGTTTCAGGATTCTTTTTACAAAGACTTTCTGAAATTGCTTATACATAGATGCCTTTTGCCTGTCTTTTTTTAATTATACAGATGTCAGGCTTCCTTATCTACACTGAAACTGAAATTTTCTATTGCCGTTTCTCTGGAATTGCTGGTGCAAACTTAAGTTTCAGAATTCCTTGCTTGAAATTGTTCGGTACAATTTTTTGTTTTAGAATTCTTTTTTACAGAACTTTTCTCTGAAATTTTTATTTACAACTATAAAAAACTTTTACAACTATAGCATCAGTTTCAGAATTCCTTTTTGGTTTCTTTTTCAAAATAGTTTACAATTCACTGTTTCGAAGTGGAATCGAAACTGTAATAGGGATACACATGGTGATTGAAGCTCCCAGGGATGATGATCCTTATTTAATCCCTAACTTAGCGGTATGTATGATGGTGTGAACAGAGACAACGGGCATAGAGACAATGAAGATAGTGGTGAAGAAAGGTGAGAAGGTGCTGCTGCGGATGATCAACGCGGGCATGAACGCGCCCGTGTTCATAGGCGTGGCAAATCACAGCCTCACCGTGGTGGCGGCGGACGCTTCGTACACGCAGCCCTACACGGCGGACTACATCGAAATCGATCCCGGGCAGACGCTGGACGTGGTGCTAACGGCGGATCAACCCTGCGGCGTCTACTATTTGGTGGCGCAAACCTGGAGAAGCAACCCCAAACAGTACTTCACCGACGGAGACACCACCACCACCATCATCGAATACCGGGACTGCCCCTTCGTAGGCACCTCCACGCTGCCGGAATGCCCGAAGCTTCCCGACATAAACGATAACAACGCTGTGGAAGTGTTCCACTCGGCGCTGCGCGGCCTCTACTCGTCCCCACCGAACGTGCCCACTCAGTTGGACGAGGACATGTTCATCACCGCCAGCATCAACGTCTTGCCCTGCGGCGTCGGGCCAAATTCACTTTCAGCCACGGCGCGGGAGCTTGAGGAGGAAGAGAAGGAGGAGGAACCCCTGCTGTGCGAGGGACCCGAAGGTGAACGCTACGCTAGCAGCCTGAACAACATCTCCTTCGTGAACCCCAATATCTCCATTATGAACGCCTACTACAACAACATTTCCGGCGTCTACACCGACGACTTCCCCGACCGTCCGCCCAGAGTGTTCAATTACACCGACACCAGCGCGGAGCGCAGCGGCTGGTACACCGTCAGGGGCACCAGCGTCAAGAAGCTGCGCTACAATTCCACGGTTCAGATCGTGTTGCAGGGCACCGGAATCATGGACGGCGAGAGCCACCCCATCCATCTGCACGGCCACGATTTCTACGTCATCGCCCGCGGCTCCGGCAACTTCGACCCCCGCACCGCTGAAGTCAATCTCCGCGACCCGCCCAAGCGCAACACTCTCAACCTCAGTATGTACGGCTGGATCATTATCCGCTTTGTGGCTGATAATCCTGGTAAGTACTTCTAATAATTATCATCTTACCATTGTTTCACCAACGTTACAAGTTAAATAAATAATGAATTGCAACATAAATACATCGTGCAAAATTTCAAAGGACATATGGAGGAGAGGAAGGTTATTGAACCTTAGCTTAAGTAATAGTTAGTCAAAGGATAAATAGAAAAGGTTTTAGTGATAGAGGAAGTAATGTCAGGATTGAATCTTAATATTATTTACAATACTATACTTTAAGATTGAACCTGAAAGCTATATTTTTTTCATAAATTGGCACAGATAACTTGAGTTTAAGATTGCGCCTCCAACTCGTTACCATACCATTTTATTGTTTCAAATAACACACCTCGCCAGCAATGAGCATGATTTCCTAATTAAATATAGTTTCGGTGTTATTTGGAGTATTTTACCCTTGGCTGAACATTTTGTTTTGTTTTGCAGGTGTATGGCTGATGCATTGTCATTTGGAATCCCACCAATCCCTAGGAATGGACGTTGTGTTCATCACCGAGAACAGCCCAGACAACGCCGTGACAATAGAGCCTCCGCGAGCAGACCTTCCCAAGTGCTGAGACGCTGAGCCTAACTAAGAATTATGAATTTTTGATTCTATGTTGTGTCATTTGCGTTAGCAAATGTAATATCATTGGTTTCTCTGTTGTGCTTTTTACGCTATTATTAAATACAGTTGGCGTCTATCTCCCTTCTTACTCTATTATTAAATATAGTTAGCGTCAACCGCCCTTCTTATTCTTACCGTAAAAAGTATTATAATACCTGGGCCAGCTTCTCTCTCCAATTGCAGTACTAAACTGATACGTTATGGCAGAGGGGGAGGGTGATAGTGTGCTTTGAACCCAACACTTTTTGGGTGTGAAGCATGACAGTAAATCAATGCCTCTCTTCTTAGTTATGATTAGTGTATGCTTTGAGAATGCTTTAATCAAGGATATCTAAGGCTTTACTAAATATATTTTTTAGAAGTTTAATTAAAGATTTTCAAGGCTTTAATGAATAGAATTCTTTTTAGAGAATACTTGAGTGATTGTACTCTCTATGCTTGGAACATGCTCCAAGGTGCAAAGCATGTGAGCCAACTAGTTAGAGTTACATGATAATAAAATATTCAAGGGTACATCCTTTGTTTCAAACATTTTACACATTTCTATTTGCATAATTTCAAGGAAAGTTTTAGTTTGGGTGTTGTAAGCTAACTATTCTGTTTTTCCTTTTACAAGAGTGAGATGTTAGTCTAGCGGTAAGAATTTTGATTTGGAAGCTTCAAGTTATCACTTAGATTCTAGTAGGCAATGTTGAGCTATAAAGTTTGATGAGTGGCGAGGTACCCCTACACTCAACCATACGAATACGAGCGTAACACGTGCGATCCGGTCGAACTCCGCAGACTAAGTGCCTACACGCCTCATGGAACACTTAAGGTTAATTATTCGTTGTCTTCCCAGACTTACTTGTATTTGTCACGGTGTATGGTTAAGTAAGTCTGAGGTATATGATTTTTATAGCTTTTCTGTTTTATCTCCTAAGCTGATAAGATGAAGGGTTGAAGAGATTAATTAACTAACTCTAACTAACTAACTAAGTCTTAATTTACCTAGCGTCAGCATCCATTCCCACTTACCGTTCACACCTTGAACTAATGCAACCTTGGTTACCAAACGCTAATCGTTGTTGGGATCACCAAGCATAACACACGTGCTCGAAGCGGTCGTATTGAGACAGTTAACTAGGAGAGAAGGGTTGAAAGAGATTTAATTACTAATAAAGCATTAAATGGAAAACAATAAATAAAGTCCTAATTAGCCTATTCCATGCACTGCAAGGTTTATCCAAGAAGTTTGTCTTTATTGCTGTACACAAACTTGTGTTCAGGTACAATGTTTGCTCGAATAAAGATCCGTTCACTTTGGAGCTCCTACTGCGGGCACATGGAAAATATTCTATCTTTGGAGAGATCAAACTGTCAGAGTTTCCCTACGGTCTAGGCCTAGAATGGAAAACAAGGGAGAGCCGTCTCTTATTTATAGACTTTGCGGTACATCACGATATCGCGTACGCGATATCGCGTGGGATGCGATATCGCGGTGGACACGATATCGTGTACGCGATATTGCATCCCATCATACCCCCATGACTAAATAAAAACTCATCCTGGAGTTCCTTACAAAATATTGGGACTGTATGGGATTATTGACTCAAATGGAACTAATGGGATGACTTGTGAATGGATCATCATTACAAGACAAAAAAAAACTGATGTTCATGACAACAAGAGTGAACACCTTATTACATTGACATCAGGCCTCATTTGACAGCTGAGAAAGAGAGAGAGAAAGAAGTGTTGCTACTGCCAACGCCAAGATTGCGCCTTTTGTTGTCCATCCATAAGCACGCTATCCGTCTCGTTCTTTGCATAGCTACTTCATCACTGCTCCATTCCAAGTGTTCCCTCCAGATCCAATCTGTTGTTGTATTATCGCCATCTGCACAAACAACACAATCTTATATTAGCAAGGGTAAATGAATTTCAATGCAGTTGATACCTTGCTGCGGTGAAAGGTCCGTTGGCTTAGGTTGTGGTATGGCTGATTGCAGATCTGGAGATATAATATTGGTGACTACCAAAGGTGTAAAAAATTGGGCCCTGTACCTCCATGACTAATCGCGAACCTCCAATAGCGATAAAATGGAGAAAGAAAAGGAACAAGAAATATGAAGAAAAAGAGACAACGATGATAGGGATGAAATGGATGTCAAGATGGAAATGAACAAAATAAATTAGATTGCAAAAATATTAGGGGAAAGAATTTAATTGGTGCATCAAAGAGGAATGTCAGTGGGTCCTCCCCAAAGTAGGCTCATGCCCTTAATGCCCTGACAAATCCACATTCAAAGAGTTCGTAGGCTCTAGGAATGTCATTTGGAACAAGAGTTAAAGCCTTAACCATAAGAATTTACCAAAAGAAAACAATGCATCAACCAAAATATATACACTAATGATACAATCGGTAATGAGATGAACAATGGAGAGAAGGATGGAGAGAAGAGAATGGAATGGAGGAACCACACAACAAGCAGTAGACACCTCGTGGTTGACAGCTATTCGAAGGAGCAACCAAATATGCATGGAACGAACTGAGGAAACAAACCATGCCAACAACGAAGGCATAGACACATTGGAATATGAGCATCGCCAACTTCCACCCCTTAATCTAAGATCATCAATTGGGAGAAGTTGGACACTTCTTAGAAATTTAAATAGGTGCTCATTATTTCGAATCTCCCCCTTTCCATTCAATCATGAGGGAGATGGCCACCTATGCTAATCATTTGGGGCCCTCAATTATTTTTTAATTTTTTTTACACATTGTTTGTTTTACACATTTTTTTTACACATTTCTTTAACTTTTCTTTTTTTTTTGTTTTACAACATCGTTATACTTTTCCATTGTGTGTGTGTGTGTGTGTGTGTGTGTGTGTGTGTGTGTATGTGTATCCACCCTGTAAGTTTGTCATCAACAAGTGTTCTTCGTGATGGTATGAACTATTTTCATTTTGATTGCTAATGTTTGGTTTTTACCTTTAAGTCACAATGTTGATACTAAGGTATGCTTCTTTTGATATGGTAGACAATGAGATCACTTCATTCATCCATCCACCAGTTTCTATGGTCTCTCTCAGCTTGGAAGTGTATAGTCTCTCTTCTAAATAAGAACGTAACGAATCGATGACTGGGCATTTCTCAAACTAAGGAAAGACTCAAGGATTGAAAAGGTGTGACTTCAAGGGAACTTGATGCATTTGTGTTGGTTGTTCTCTTAGGTACTTGGATGTTTTTCTTCTTGAGTTTTCTTACCGTTTCAATGTACCCAATCATCGGGAAGCTGAGCAATAAAAATAACAAAGTCTTTGCATGGTGTGGTTCTCACGCATAAAAACACAAAACAAAACAAAACAAACAGAGAGAGAAAAGAAAAGAAAAGTGAGAATTTAAAGCACACCCCTTAGACAAATGATCCCTTGGGCTACAAGCACTGGTTATGGAACTGAAAATGTTCCCTCTAACTAAGGCCCTTCTTGCTTCCCATTCTCTCCTTGTTTCATTGGAATGGTGGTGACTCTTGGGGAAGGCATTCTTGTCACTTCAAGAGGATGGATTGGCCGAATGCATTGATGCAAAGTCACTGGATGTGGTTTGTTTGAGGCTTAAGTTGGAATGAGATTTTCCAAGTCACTTTAATCATGAACTACACAAGGGGTTGTACACCACCTTGTTCTTGGGATTTCATTCCATTCTATTCTCTCCATCCTTCTCTTCATTCTTCACCTCATTGCCGGTTGTATCATTAGCGTATATATTTTGGTTGATGCATTTTTTTCTTTTTGGTAAATTCTTACGGTTAAGACTTTAACTCTTGTTCCAAATGACATTCCCAGAGCCTATGAACTCTTTGAATGTGGGTTTGTCAGGGCATTAAGGGCACGAGCCTGCTTTGGGGAGGACCCACTGACATTCCTCTTTGGTGCACTAGTTAAATTCTTTTCCCTAACATTTTTGCAATTAGTTTTATTTTGTTCATTTCCATCTTGACATCCACTTTATCGATGTTACGATTGTCTCTTTTTATCTATCTTTTTTACTCCTTTTCTTTCCCCATTCTAACGCTACCGGAGGTGCACGATTAGTCATGGGGGTACAGGGCTTAATTTTTTCGATTTTCTCTTAGCCCCAAATTTTTTCAATTCTTTCCTAACCCCTACACCTTCGGTAGTCATCACTAATATATCTCCAGACCCATATCAGCCATACCACAACTCAGCCAATGGGCTTTCACCAAAGCAAGGTATCAATTACATGATGATTCAATTACCCTTGCTAATATAAGATTATGTTGTGTGTGCAGATGACAATCATACAACAGCGGATTGGATTTGGAGCAAACACTTGAAATGGAGAAGTGCTAAAAGCAGCTATGCAAGGAGCAAGATTGATAACGCGCTTATGGATGGACAACGAAAGGCACAATCTTGGTGTTGGTAGCAGAAACACTTCTTTCTCTCTCTTTCTCTCAAGCTGCCAAATGAGGCCTGATGTTAATGTAATAAGGTGTTCACCCTTGTTGTCATGAACACCAGTTTTATCAAGTCTTGTAATGATGATCCGTTCACATGTCATCCCATTAGTTCCCATTTAGTTAATAATCCCATACCTTCCCGATATTTTGCAAGGAACTCAAGGACGAGTTTTCATTCAATCATGGGGGTATAATGAGATGCGATATCGCATGGCATCCCATGCGATGTCGCATACGCAATATCTTGTCATCCCCTACGATGTCGCGTATGTGATATCACGGTGCACCGTCATATCTATAAATAAGAGGCAACTCTCCCTTATTTCATTATCCTAGGCTAGAAGTAGGAAAACTATGGCAGATTGATCACTCCAGAGATAGAATATTTTCTATGTGCCCACAGTAGGAGTCCTAAAGTGAATAGATCTTTATTCGAGCAACATTGTACCTAAACATAAGTTGTGTACGGCAATAAAGACGAACTTCCTGGATAAACCTTACAGTGCATGGAATAGGATTTAATTTAATGTTATTTATTGCTTTCTCTTAGTAATGCGGAATGAGTACGACTTGATTACGAGCATCTAAGGATGTGTATGGATAATCAAGGAACGGATGCTCATCGCAACGCGGAATAAGTACGACTTGATTATGAGCATTTAAGTATGTGTACGGATAATCAAGGAATCGGCTGTTCATCGCACTTAGGCTAGATTAGCTCTCTCAACCCTTTCCTCCTAGTTAAGTGCCTCAGTATGACCACTTCGAGTACGTGCGTTACGCATGATGATCCCAGCAACGATTAGCATTTGGTAGTCACGGTTGCATCAGTTCAGGGTGTGTACGGTAAGTGGGAACGGATGCTGACGCTAGGTTAATTTAGACTTAGTTCATTAGTTAGAGTTAGTAATTAGTTTCTCAACCCTTCACATCAATAGCATAGGAGAAAAACATAAAAAGATATAAAAATAATATACCTCGGACTTACTTAACCATACACCGTGACAACTACAAGTAAGTCTAGGAAGACAACGAACGATTAACCCTATGTGTTCCATGGGGTGTGTAGGCACTTAGTCCGTGGAGTTCGATCGAATCACGCGTGCTACGCTAGTATTCGTATGGTTGAGTGTAGGGGTACCTCGCCACTCATCACTATTTGTATGAATTCTAAAGTGATGTTTGGGTTGAATGAGAGCTAGAAAGAGGGTTTAGACATAAGGATAGATATCAATGAGGTTTAGTTGAAGGTTTATGAAGGTTGAGAAGCAATAACATTGAGAATAAGGGTTTGGCGCTTGATAAAATTCATGTGAAGATGGATGAAAAATGAGGGATGTATTCAACTTGGAACTACAACTCAATGAATTTGAATTGTGGTGGTGGCATATAAACTAAATGTCTACAAGTTATATAAGTGTGTCCCTCCCAAAGTAAGCTCATGTCCTAAATACCCTTGTATAATCATCCCATAATATATCCATAAGCACATTGGGAATTGAATAATAATCCAATTTATATGCCACATCCACACAACGACTGTCTTGAGAATCTTGCACTATACTAATCCAAAATCATGGGTCGAGCAACTGTATATAGTAGTGAGGTGAATAATGGAATAAGAAGGACATGTAGAAAAAGGGACATCAATTGTGAGAGAGGTCCTAGGATGGAGCTTCTCCTGGTCTCTCCCCATGGTTTAGAGTTTAGAGGTTCTCCTTGAGGCATATTCTCTTTTTAAGAAGCTATTGTGCTACTCACTTCCTTCTAAGGGTTGCTTGCTTGTTTAGAGGCATATTTCTTAGGTCTTTCACCCCAAATCCATTTGATCTAAGTGAATTCCTTGGGGTTTCGAATAACGTCAAGGAAATTTTGTTATAGGTGGTATCATAGCATTTTTGTATCATGTTTTGATAAGTGTGTACCCTCTAGTAGTGTTATACCATCTAGGTTTTGTATTTATGGTCCTTCCAAATAGAGATCTTGGTGATATAGGATCATATCCTCATGTATTCTTCAAAGAGGTACCTTATGGTAGGACTCTTAAACTTTTAAATGATGGGGCTGATGCTACGATGTGATCAACTAATGTATGTTGTTCTTCTAAAGTATGTATATGACTTCATTGTGGTGTTTTCCGCCATTGATTCACTTGTGGTTGGACTAGTTGCAGTTTTACTTTGATATGGTAGTCTCTGGTCTCTAGTGGTTCATCTGGGATGAATTGGACCTAGTTTCCACTTCAATCTTCATCCAAATGGAATTGATTGGTTTGTGTAGGATGTAGTGTTCTTGAACCCCTACTTACCTTAGATACAGTGAGTGTGGAAATTATAAACTAGGATATGGTGGTTCCCAAGTTTCTCAAGATGGAGGGCCTTCGGACATGTGCTCAAGGTTAGCCTTGTTTTGCATAGATAAAGATTTTCATTGGTAGACTTCATACACTTGTGTTTACGATTGTATATTTGTCTAGTTGTGAAGGCATGTATTTTCTTAGTTACATTTTCAAATTTTGCATGCATGTCTCTCTCATTGTGTCTATCGTTCATAACACAAAGCTTTGTACTCTATGCTAGGTGATGAATTATTGTTGGGATTATTGAGGATGAATTTTAAGGCCATATGTGGCATTGCAAGACCAGATTTTTGTGGTCCTTATTTTGATAACCTCTTGTGCTTTAGGTATTTTTGCCCTTGTTGCAAATCTTTTGGGTGTTGTGTTTTCTCATTTTTTCTAGTTGTGTTGCCCTAGACTTCATGGCATCACTTCTTTGATTGATGACATATCTTTAGGCATTTTATTTTAGAGACCTTATAGAACATTTCAACCTATTGATGGTTCTTATTGAGACATCACCTCTTTTGATGAGAGTCTTCCCTTGGGGATGCATCCTCTTTGAGAATTGGATCTTCATTGTTGAGACCTATTTTTGGCTAGACATTGGTCTCCCTCCTTATGTTCCAAGTTGAGATCATGACTTTCTAGTGCATGTGCCTCTTGTGAATCTATTAAATATTTTGATCTTGGTGACAACCAATGTTAGTGTCTAGGAACATTTGTTGTATGTAAATGTTTGGAATTTTGAGAGTGTTCTAGTTCTTTTTCTCTTGGTGTGCCTCATGATAAATTCTTTTGTGTGAGTGTATCTAATTAATCCATCAAGTTTTGCATGATTGATCTCTATGCGTGTTACTGAGGTCTTTCTCTCTATGGTGTTGTGAGACTGATATTTCTCTATTCTGTAATCATGCTTGATGGTTGTATATGAGGCTGATGTGTTGATCATGTTCCTGCTAACTCCTTTAATTTTGAGCTATTTTCTTAGCCTTGTAGATAGCATAGGTACAAAGATGTAGCTAGTGGTGTCCTCAGTTGATTTTGTGAGCACTATGTCTATGGGAAAGATATGTGCTCTTGAGGCCTTCATGAATTAGTTACATGGTCTTGTAATCTTGACATTAGTACCCTTGCTATGGTGGAGCAGTTGGTACATCATGATTTGTTTGCCTCTTTGTGCTAAGTGGGCACTAATAGAGGATGGTGGTCCATCCTAGACTCTACAGATATTGGGTTAGCAAATGGCATAGAATAGTATCCTTGGCCATGCCAAATACTAAAGGCCCAAGAGTGATTAACACCTTGAGGTTCCACTATGGTGGGTGGTGGATTCTTAGATGGCATTCTATGTTATTTGATCATTACATTTATGTCTTGGTTCATTTTCTTTCGATGGTAGTCTTGCAGTGGGTGTAGTGCAATAATTGTCCATGTACGTGTAGAGACAGAGATAGGTTTTTCTCAAAACAACATGATGTAGCTTTGGTGTTGCTCCTAGTGGCCTAAACCCTTTAGCTTAGGATGGGCTTGGGTAATTTTTCCTATAGCCTCCTAGGCTTGGGTAGCATTCTCGAATGTCACATATTATTCTTATCAAATGTATTCCTACCTTTCAGTATGTAAGATTGTAATGTAATGTTGTGGTGTATCCAGTTTCAATAGATTATTCACACAAAAGTACTAGATGTTGTTTCCCTATGTGAGTTAGTTGTCCCTTTATTTTAGGCCTGTGCCACACCTTGTGACAAGACCAAACTTGATGTATAGTATTTCCCTATGCTTATCCTTAAAGCACTTTCTCTCTATGTTTTGAAAGTGGCCTCTATTTCCTGACATGAAATCTTCTAAAAGCTCTATGATAGATCCTATTTTTGTAAATATTGTTGTATTAACAAGGCCATGGCATGTTCTTACCCATGATGCTCTCAAACTGATGCTTTCTATTCCTAGTGATCTTAGTGTGCCATGATGGTATGTCCTTCGATGAGAGTTCTTGAGATAGGATAAGTTGTGGAACTCTTTCTTTCAAGTTCCTTGATTGGTAGGAATCTTATTCACAAATGATTGATGGTGGAATGTAGCTTAAAAATTTAGAAAAATTGGTTTGATGAACTTGACCATGATAGTGGATGATTCATGGTGGCCATGTGGATTGTAATGGTAGCATGAATATTCAAATCCAAGGGGAAGCTATCATGACTGGTTGTAGGATAGAGTTGAGTTTTGGGTATCAATACCTAGAATCCTCCCCCCATGGTTGGATGTGATCTTTGGAGTAGTTTTTGCAAGCATTGGAATGATGGTCCATACTTGAACAAATGGTGTTATAGTTAAAAAAAATTATTGTATTCTCTTGGAGGCCTTACTTGGTGAACTTGTATGTGCTAAAAAACTCTTAAGCCTATGCTTTCATGACTATGGGCTTATGGTGCTTTTGTGGACTATGGTGTACTGCCCCATCTCTTTGGGGTATCATCCCATCTCTCTGGTGTATTGTTGATTATTTTAGTGTTCCAATGTCTTTGGTGGGATAGCATGACCAAGCACTCTATTACATAGTGATTCTTTAGCACTATGGCATGGCTCATTCTCCATTTCATTGGATACCTTCTTTAGTTTGTTACAGAATAGTATGGGTTGTATCAAGAAACTTATTTCCTAGATGGGATATAGAAGTAGTTGATATTTGGAACTTGTTCCAAGTGGTGGTACTAAGTGCTTGAACTCTTAGGACTACTTTCAAAGACAGGCTATTGTTATTATATTCAAATTCTTTATGAGACCATGCGGTTGATGTAGATTTGATGTATATACCTCTTCTCTATAAGACAGGTGTGATCTCATGTACTTTCTCTTAGTTTGGGGCTTTAGAGGAACTTCCTGGTTGGGGTTCTTTGGTAGACCTCCCTTATTGTACATCCTTTGGAGATGAATTGTGAATTGTTTTGAGTTAGTAGTTGTTGATGGGGAGGTCCATTCATTGTAATTTTAAATTATCTTAAGGACCTAATCCTCCTATGGGTAAACTATTCTTAGCCACTCTTGACTTCATTATCTAGATATGATGGTAATAGGTAGTGGTGTGGCATTGTGCATCACAATTGTTGTAAATGGGATGGACTGGTGTATATGAAATGAAAACCTAGACCTCCTATGGTGAAATGGAATCCCTTTTTATGAAAGTTTGGGTGGATGAACTCTTTAGCTTTGAGTTGAGCTCTAAGGTGGAATTGAATGTGGGTAAGACCTGTGAATCTATGTCTTCCCTCAACTGGTAGTGATTTGAAAATATGGTTGTGTTGACTATGTCAACTACTTAGGCATGTATCATGGCTATGATACAGTCAGGTTATTATCCCTACTTGTGAAAGGAACTTACAATGAGGATCTTTCCTTTCGGTTGAAAAATCCAATGAAAGGTATTGATCATGAGTTATGATTGTGCTTGACATGGTAGGAAAATTTAGATTCTAGGAACCTAGATGTTTCTTAGAAAATTCATGATAGTGGTTGTCTTCAGAGGTGATTCTACATTCTTCCTTGGACTAAGTATTCATAAAATGGTGCTTATCCCACCTCTCGGAGTGGGAAGGATAGTCCATAAGATGCAAGTGCAGTTGACCTTTTCCCATAAATAGGACATAGCGATTGTGATGGACCATGTGGTAGTGTTTGGCATGAGATGTGTATGGAGGACTGTCTTGAGGTTGGTTACCTAACCCATCCTCCACTTGTCCAAGCACTCAAGCAGGTGTTCTCGATGCTAGACAACCTCAAAGGATGCTGATGATACACTAAGTTAGGATGCTTTGAAAGCTTGTTAGAGAATTTTTATAAACAAAATTTGGATCTTCTCTCTTGTAGTGAATATGTGATAGTGTTGGATGATGAAATGTGAATTACAGTGCTGGTGCATCTATGGATGGCAAGGTCAAGTTCAAGAGATCTTCCTTTGTACCTTGTTTCAAAGGGAGATCATGCTCAACTTCCCTCCATCTAGCCTAAATATATGTTGATGTGAGAAAGAAAAAGAACATATGTGGATGGTATAGACATGGTGATCTAGTACATAGATGGCCAGACTAGTGAGGCCCCATGGCTCTTAGTGCCAGAAGTAAGCTTGAGTTGCTTGTGGAGACATGGCTATTTTAGAGCATGTTCTCTCTCGATTACAGTTTTCCAAGTCCATCGTCATGATTGAAAGTGGTCCTCATAAGCCTTCAAAATTGATGATAAAAAGATGAGAGGAATCAATGGATGCCAAGAAGCCATTCAGGATGGAACTTAGCTAGACTTGGGGTAGAAGTGATGTCCTCTTGCATAAGTATGGGTCTATGCAAGAAGACAAGTCTCTAGACCTGATAAGGAATGGATCTAGGGGATGCCTAAGAGACGTTGGTCCTTTGGATTAGACTTATCCCTCTTATCATAGAGTAGGAAAAGTTTTTGGATTTCTTCAAGTGTCATTTGTATTTCATGCAAGGCCTTGGATAGAAGGACGTATTAGGTGTTGGGGTTGGTATCTTCCTTCAACCTTGGTGTTAGTTGATTTGAGGGACTCCTTGGCATTGATGGAGCTCTAAACCCATACTTGAAGTGTACTATTGAAGTTATCATAGGCTTGAAGTGCACTCAGATTACCAAATGCTAGCATGTTATGCTTGAAGTGGTTGTACTCATGCACTATTATGGTATAAAATATTTAATGACAACTAATTTACATGAAAGTAAAGAGCATTAAAATTAAGATGCAAGAAAGTAAATTAAGTGCTAGTCTAAATGTTACAATGGAAAAAGGTACTCAATTTTATTGCTACCATGCATGTGTCTAAGTACATAATACAGTTAAATAAAATTTTGGATAATTTGTTTAACCCATATTGTGGGTACTTAGAAAGGAANTTAGTGGTATTCCATCTTTTTGCTAGGTCCTCTATGAGTGATCATTGATTTTAAATTTTGTTTTAAGAACCTCAAGTTTTGCATTAGCCACTTCGAGTTTCTACTTAGTCTCCTTGTGGAGCTTGAACTCAACCTCATACAAAAGGTATGAGTTGGCTACCTTCTTTTCTAATTTTGATCCTAGCTACCCTGCATAAATGACATTGGCTAGGTCCATGTATTTTGTCATTTCTTTGATCTGAAACTCCTTCATGTAAATTTTCACTTGATTGTATGCATTCAACATCAAAGATGGATTTCCATGCATCACCATGTTGTTGGAGATATTGGATGGAATTAATAATTTTTACTTTCATTAGTTGGATTTCTTTCTTGTTGGCCTATTTGAGAATGCCAACCTAGTTGTTATAGTGAATTTTTGTTTTCTTGTATTTAAGGATCTTATTCTTCTAGGTGGAGATCTTAATAGATAACTTTTGGCAAATAGCATGCATCTCCTCCATTGAAAAATTTCTAAATTAATCTTAGTGAGTTGTTCTTGCTACTACGTAAGGTATTCCTCCATTTATTCTTTTTACTTCTCTACCTTAAGTAGGTGTTAGTTTTCCTTGGTCAGGAGGTTATTCTCCTTACATGTTCTTTATTGTGGTGTTCAACATGGTTTTAAATAAGGACACATCCTAGATAACTTTTTCTTTTTTATTCTAAATTACGTTTAGCTTTTAGGTACATTAAGCTAGATGCATGGGATATAAATTGCAAAGCAAGTAAATTCTATGCTAAGTCAAATTGTTGCAATGAAATGAAATAATTTGGCTTTTATTGTCATTCATGCTATGTGTCAAGGTATAGTCCACTTGAATAAGAACTTCATTTAATCACTTCACACCATATTGTGACTACTTGTTGACTAATACTAACTTCTAAAATATCATATTCGTAGAGTCTTCCTACAATCAATGTTTTAATCAAATATTTTCATCATTTTTATTAGAAATTCACCAAAATTTCAACATTTAATTCTAGAAAATCATGATTCAATAACATTGGTATCAAATCCAACTTCACTATGATTTCTAATAAGGAAATAATTAAATGCCTTTTCATCTTTAATAGAACCCAATACTTCATCTTGTGAAAAGACATGATAAAAGGCCTCTTTAGGGTAAATGATTTTTGGATGGCAATTGAACTAGGAGAAACAAATTGTCAAAATCACTTGTAGTAAATAAGAAAAATATTAAAAACATTCCTTGATTAAGGATTTATTGAAGGAACAAAAATAGAAGAGGAAAGACTCCCTTGCAAGAATGATCACTAAAGACAATCAAAAAAATATGGAATAGATTATGTTCAAACTACCTTTAAGACATAAAATCAATACACCAGGGAACTTCTATATAGAAGACAAGTTGACAAACTTGAAATCAAGAAAGAAAAAGACATCAAATATTTTCTTATAAGAATGTATCAATGCATTATATATATT
>MNCI01014399.1:0-30086 GCA_015680685.1 Gnetum montanum
GCAACGTGTGCCAATGACATGTGAACTTAATGCATGTGCCACTAACCGAACTACACACCATGTAGATCACGTGGTTGTTCCAACGTTGGGGGTTGGATATCATAAGGCCCATCTCACCTAAGTCCTCTATAAGACATAGCTTTATCATAACACCAACCAAATATTTTACCAAGTGGGTTGAAGCCATTTCCGTTAGGAGGACCACATCACAATAGGCTTGCAAGTTCATCCTTGATAACATAGTGACCCAATTTGGTCTACCCATAACCATAGTTACAGACAACGGGTCACAGTTTAGTAGTGTAGAAACCAAAGCCTTCTGCAAATACCTTGGCATTAATCATTTCTTCTTGTTGCCATACTACTCGTAGGTGAATAACTAGCTAGAGGCCAAAAACAAGGTCATCGTCAACCTTTTGAAGAAGATGCTTAGCAGTGGCAAATGATGATGGCATGAGTAGTTGGTCTACACACTATGAGCCTATAGCACAACACACAGAATAGCAATAGGTAAGATGCCATATAGCCTTGTATATGGGTCTGAAGCAATTTTGCCTCTTGAATTGCAAGTACTCTTGCTCAGTGTAATCCTCTTGAGCTTCATTGATGAGGCCCAAAACAACGAGTTGAGAGCCATTGACCTTGACTCTATTGAGAAGGAGTGCATGCAAACCCTTGATCGCATTGAATGGTACTAAGAGAAGTAATGGAAAAAGCACTACCATAATCAACACCAACACTAGATCAAGGAAGGGGACCTAGTACTCAAGGTTGTTCATAAAATTGCAAATAAATTCTCAGCTAATTGGGAAGGGCCTTTCTTGGTCATCAAGGCCTATGACAATGGAGCATTTAAGCTTGCTGATCTAGATGATAATGAGTTTGTCAATATGATCAATCATTCTTACCTGAAGCTCTAGTATGCCTGACACGTAATGCTGCATCAATGACAAAACAAGGTAAATGATAATTCACTATGACTATAAATTGGCATAGATAGTCTGCTATGACTATAAAATGACATGGATAGTCTGCTATGATTATAAACTAGTATAAAAAATTTGCTACAATGTTAAACTAGTGTAGAGTGTCCTTGGACTATGATGTTAAACTAGCACCCATAGCACACTTATCCACTATGATGTTAAATTGGCACAACAAGTTTGCTATGACTTTAAACTGGCACAACGTGTCCTTGGGCTATGACACTAAACTAGCATCCATAGCATAGTTCACTATGAATTTGAATGGCATCGACCGTCCTTGGATCATGATGATAAACTAGCACAACATCCACCATCCACTACAATATTAAACTAGCAAATAGTAGTTTGCTAGGACTATAAACTAGTATACCATAGTCTACCAGAACCTTAAACTAGGTTCATAGTTAAGCACACATAGCTCAATACATAGAGTTTTGCAGACAAGCAAGCTCGAGTACTTCCCATCCTCTGTCAACTACCCACATCCTAGTGGGTTGGATGGGGTGGGACATTGAAGTTCCAAAATGGAGTTCACGCCATTAAAAAAAATCCTTTGGAACACTTGTAGCATCATTGCCCTTGGCATTTTTTTGATCCTCCGGAAGTGCCCTTGGGGCATTTTTCTAACCTTTTGAATCTACTGCCACCATCGCTAGTAGTACCACCCCAAGGTTGTGCTAATAGCATCGTCGACCTTGGGTGTTTTATCAGTGGTTGGGGATCTCAACATCAACACCACCTGCTGGAGTCCTAGTAGTATTATGGCCTAGCCATAGCACTTCCATCCTCCAACCCTCACCATTGCTTGGGCTTGGAAGTGCATCTAGCAGCATGGCTCCCCACCATCCTATTGGATTTCTAAGATCCTATCCTTGGTGTTGAGTCTTGAGCACTTGCATTTTCATCACCTTCAGCCACCTCACTGGCCTCCCTTGGGTGCTCGCTTTCAGTGTGGCTATTAGAGCTTTTGCAACTTTTTGGCTTTGGCATTTGCACTGGCCTTCCTGCTTTGGCACTACAAGCTCTTGCAACTAGTCCAATACTTACAACACTTGCAATGCACTCACAACCAACAATTTTCTTTTATCTCTCATGTTGTGTGTTTTTTCTCTTATTTTCTCTGTGTTGTGTTCGTAGGATGAAGCCCCAGAGGTGGTCATTTAAAGGCATGTTTCATCATAGCAATAAGGCACCACATGGCTCTAACATGCTTGGTTGTACTCGCCAAGCTGGTCAGAGTGCACACACCTATTATCCTTGCTATAACCCACTCGCATTTGCGGCTTTACATTACCTTTTGCTACCTTTCCTGCAAGCTTCTTTGATGCATATGACACCCTTATTTTAGTTGATCGTAGAACCCATGATGGACGTAACGCAACTTGTTCCATGGGGAGCCTTTGTGGGCTGGTCAAAGCCTAAGCGGATGTAATGCAGCTCATCCCAGGGAGGAAACACCTGTCCTACAATGCAACATGGTCGCCTCTAAGAAAAGCTTGTCGGGTGGTGTGCAGTCCACTTGATGATAAGCATAATATAGCTAGCATTCACAAAAAAAAACTTGGAGGGGAGGGGGGGTAAAACATATCCCCAAGAAAAATCTAGTAGAGTTGCAATTTTGCAATCGGTCCAACCTTGAATTCACAACGGCCTTCTCATAAGCACTTCAACTAAAGGCCAACATGTTAGGGGTAAGCCATTCTAGTGCTATGGGTGAAGGCTCTTTCACAAGCACTTTGACGAGAGGCCACCATTTTGGCAACAATCCACCTTGGTGCCATGAGCATAGTCAGTGATGCTGACTCTGCATCTTGTAGCATGATACATTGTTTGCATCTCATTTCTTCCTTGCTATCTCCAAGTCAATTCTCTACATCCATTACCTACAACATACCATTCCCTTTAGCACTATTGAGCCTAGTGAAACATCATTTGATTAGGTACCAACAAGCAATGTTGGTTTCATATTTGTTGTGGTGTTTTGGATTCTTTATCAACATCTCTTGGGCCACTCCTTTAAACATTGATAAAGAGGGGCCAATGAAACACCGCCAAATTTGGGCAACAACACTGCAATGACAAATTCTTCTAAGTGTCAACACAAGGAAAATTTTTTCTAAGTGTTTGGTCCATGATTCCACTACTGAGGCTACGCTCTAGAGCATAGCTAGTGTAGCATTCAACACAGAACTAGATTTGCAAAATTTTCTAAGTGTCAAATAGTAGCTGCAAAAATTTTATCTAAGTGTCTTGCTACACTTAGATCCCTCTTGCTATGCTTTCCAATCTAGCAAGTTTAGCAGCACTTTGGTAGCTAGTCTGCACTAGTATCAAGCTAGAAGTTGTTAAGCTAGCTAGCGTAGTAGGATGGGACAGAGCTAACTACTATGCTACATTCTAGAGCATAGCAACAAGGAACTACCTCCAAAAGCTTCCAGAGCTCAACACAAGCCTTCATTCCAGGTTTAGTACTTCTCTAGAAAACAGAATTAGCAACTTACACTCTTCTTGTACCCCCCCTATGTCCCAAAATTGTACCTACATTTGATCCCACTCAAAAGAGGGGAGAACATAGTCCCAAAGCATAGCCTTCAAATTACACTATTTTTCACTATTTGCAGGTACATTGTGGTCTTGGCACATGTAGTTCTAGTAGTGTAGCCATGGTTTAACAATCCCTTGGGGTCCAGTGAAGTGTATCAAGCATAGCACCAATTGCTCCAGTGGGAGCATATCAAGGTTCAACATAGCCCCACTTACCCCTTTGCCATATGGCACATGATCTACACTTCCAATTTTAGAGCCAACATAGGAAAGATTTATTCTATAAAAGCCATCACAAAGGCTAAAAACATTCCAAATTTTAGAGCCAACGTAGCATAAATATCCACCAGATTTGAGATAGATACAAAGAAGCTATGGTTGTAGAGAGCCTATGGGAGAGAGGGCAATGAATACAACGAATTAACTACTAAGAGGAAGATTTATTTTAATATTGGAACTTATCACATGTTCCCAACCAAAAGACTCAATAGGATCTCCACTTATGTAGCAAGAGGAAGCGCAATCCTAATGGGAAAATTTAATGCCAACATAGCAAATTTTCTCTTCCTAGAGATTCAAAGAAGGTTCAAAGAGAAGAAGGTAGGGAAAATCACATTGTCATTGCCTTGCCTAATTAGAGAGTTGTGCAAGAAACTGGGGATTTTGGGATACACCAATAATGTTTTGAGAAAAGCCCAAAATGTATCTTACATAGAAATGTGTAAACTAGTACCACCAAAGAAGGATCAATTGAAAAATCCAATAGGCACTAAGGGGACATCAAGTTTTACACCTGAAAGTAACATTTAAGCAACTAGAAAGTAGCAACAAGAAGGACATAGTGAATCAATGCCTATTGGTGATAAACCTAAATAGCAAGCTCCACCAACATAACAAGATTACAAACCTTCAATTAGTCACTTGTAACAAATAGCAGAACTATCAACTGAGGATCAAGGGAAGGTTCTGCTCTATAAGAAGTAAGGGATAACTCTGTAAGGTCTACGATATCCATAGGACTTGCTAGTGGGTAGATATCTCTATAAGTAGGAGGAAACAATGACTGGGCACAACAAATCTTAGGGAATGCTGCATATTTCCAAGTGTTAGAAACCAAAGAATGAGTGATAGTAATGGTCATGTAACACCAAGATGCAACAAAAGTAATAGAGATTATCACCAATCATATCGAAGACTTCTTTAATATTCCCATTGTGTCATTGGAAGATATTACTAGAGCTAGAGATGTGCAAATGTCAGCCAAAACGTCCATGACCATAGTAGAGCATGAAGATGCCCTTAATTGACTACTACAAATGGGCCAAGTTATGTAGAATCTGTTTGATATCCCTAGTGATATCATTGTAGTGTAGTCAGATCTTATCTCCATAAAGGATAAACTGGTCATGGCTAAAACAAGAGCTAAACATGCAACAAATGAAGTGTAGAGGTTGCAAGTTGGATTAGTAGCTTTGAAAGTAGAAAGAAGAGACCCTTGTGCAATACATAGCACTAGAATAGTTAGAAAAATTTAGAAAAAAATTGGTGAGGTAGTTGATAGCATAAACTATTTAGGTTGAGATGGAAAAAAAGAAGCCTATGTGGAACACATTTGTGGCTGAAGCAGAAATCTATGCATATGTTGAAGCTATTACTTCCTTAGAGGAAGAAAATAAGAAGCTTGCTACAAACAACATAAGGTTGACATACATCAAGAAGTAGAAGATTGTTCTTAAGGAAAGCATTCATCAACTACAAGAATAATTTATCAGAGTCAACCAAGACATGAAAAAATATGCTAAAGAAAATCACACCCTATCAATGGAAGAAGTCTGCACAATCTACCAGAAGTTAGCAATTGAAATAAGTGCATGGAAATATAAGGACAAAAAGCATGAAAAGCTCAAGGAATACTTCAAGGACTAGGTGGGCATGTATAAGAAGATTAATGAGAAAGAGATCCAGATGCCAAAGGCCAAGATCATTTCAATCACAACTTAGACACCAAATTGGTAGCCAATTCTGGACAACCTTGTCAATGTCCACCAAGTTGAAGTAAAAAATAAGGACCTATAAAGAGAAGATCTTAGAGAGTACATGGGATTAGCAAACCTTTGGTATGCTAACTTGACCATGTTAGTAATGGGATGACCAAGGAATGAGCTTGAGCAATAGGTAGCGATAGTCTATGTAATGTATGAAAAGAAGTTTGTAGATCAGAAGGATGAACAATAGAAATTGCATGTTACAAACTCTAAGCTTGAAGTAGTTAAAGCCATCTACCAAGGGCAGAAGGATGTAGCAGCAAACCTAACCCACTGAATGATCAATTACAAAGAACTAAGAAAGGTGGCTAGGATGTTTGAGGAAGAAAGAAGGCTAACAAGATGTTTCCATAGCTACCATGTCCATGGGATGTATCGATGTCATCAAAAATTGCAAAATTTGCATGGATAGCACACAATCCCAAGTCAAAAGAAGAGAAGCTTTAGGCACTTCTTAATTGATATTAATTTCAAAAGCCTGATGATAAGGGGAAGAAGCTGATGGAGGAGCCTCCACTGCTGGGAACATAAAGGCTACATGAAACTATCTCATTTTGTTTTGTTTTGTTGTTAAATGTGTCCATCATGCTATGCATAATAATTTTGTAAAAATAGTACTCAAACCACAATGCGACATTTAGAGTTATATATATAGGAAGTCATGTCACATTTGAGTATACCTTCTAATTTTGTAAGGAACTCTATCGTTATTTTATTTTAACTTAAGGATGAGTTTTCAATCAATCATGGGAGTGTGATAAAACTATTTTTTGTCAAGAATAATATTGCATCAACGATATCGTAGCTCTACCTACATCATCATTAATACAATCTACTAGGAGCTATGTGACCCTATAAATACTGATACTTGGTCACATTAGTGAAACAAATTTATTCCACCCCTTAGCAAAACTCTTACAATTTGTTTTCATAGTTAGGGATAGAGTGAATGCCCACAATGTGGTGTTGAGTAGTTGAATGGAATCTTTATTCAAGTGGATTATACTTGGGCACAGTTCATGTTTGGTAATAAAGATTGAGATTGTTTTTCATCATTGTAGCATCCACATAGTTCTTTTATTTAACTTAGCTAATTTCTTAGTTTAATTTTCATGTTTACTTTAGCTTACCTCTTTACATTTTCAAAGTGCTTTGCTTTTCACATTTATTAATAAGGTGGAATGAGTACGATTGGTTTTGAGCATTAAGTGTAATTATTTGGTATCCCAGTAGTGGTTTTGCTTGATTTTCTTTGTGGTGAATTGACTTGGTAATCCTAGTAATGGTTACATAAGCCCAAGACATATATGGTAAGAAAAGAATGAATGCTCATTGCCATAAGCTAGAATAGGTTTAGATTTCTATCATTACTTAGATTCAAATTTTGTTCTTACCATTGTTATGGAAGCACTTAGGAGTAATATGAGTCCACAACATCAGCATATCCTATGCCTCACTTAGAGTTAAACCATACATTTGTACTTCACTAACTCAAAGTAAAAAGATAATTATCATAACTCGATTATCAACTCTTAGCATACTTACATTGTATGGTGGATTGTTGGGATGCCCTACTGCTCATCAACTGTTTTTGCTCATATCGGAAAAAATTGCATTTGTAAGGATTTTAACGCTAGGATTGCAGTTAAACAAATCCTAGTAAGCTTTTGAAATCAGAAGGATAATTAGACTTTGGGAATAGTGTAGAGCGAAAAAGGTTTCTTCAAATACATAGGTCAATCATAGAAGTAGATATTTGTTGAATTGGAATCAAGGTTCAAATTTAGTAATTTTTAATGGATTAAACAAATTTTCCTATTCTTGTTGCTACAAATTCACAAGATTACAAGGTTCCTCATGTATAATTTTTTTGATTACAAATATAGAGAGTCAAGCATATATTAAACAATTTGAGATATGTGATGGGGGGATTGAGTCTAAGCATCAACTACTTTATTTTAGCCTTTTGATAAATTTATAGCATGTTAGATAACAAAGAAAGCCAATTTGATTACTAGTTTGTATAGTATTTCTTTTTAAAATATTTTTGATATGTTTTGAATTTTTAAAATGTGACATGATGATAGCTCTAATGATCTTTTATATCTAGGTTTTTAGACTTTTTTTTCTTGTCTTACCAAATAAAAGATGAAAGTGAATGACATCTTGGTGTCTTAGCTATGTTGATTAACAGTATCATATAGTAGTATATAATAATTGAAAAAGTAGACAAATACAAGTAACATGTTTGGGTTTATTTAGCCCATGAGAAGGGTTTTTTCTCCCTAAGCTTCTTATTATTTTATTCCTTGAGGAGACACTTTTTATGACAAAGAAAACATATCAAGGAACTTTCCCTTTCAATTTTTATAATGGATATTACTATTTTTATTCATATAGAAGAATTACATTTGTGGGGATTTTAATGCTAGGATTGGACTTGAACAAATCCTAGTAAGCCTTTGAAATTAGCAAGGCTAATTAGACTATAAAAATAATGTAGAGTGAAAAAGGTTTTCTTAAGATACATAGGTCAAACATTGAGGTAGATATTTGTTGAATTTGAATCAAGATTTAAATTTGTTAATTTTAATGAATTAAACAATTTTTTTAAATTATTGTTACTACAAATTTAGATGACCACAAGGTTGCTTATGTATAATTTGTTAATTGGCAATATAGAGAGTCAGACATATATTAAACACTTTAAGGTGTATGATGATGTGATTTAATCACACTACCAATGACTTTATTTTAGCCTTTTAATTAATTTACAACATGTTAGACAAAAAAGAAAGCTAGTTTTTTGTAGAATGATAGATAAAGTCAAGCTAGATTTTCAAGAGACAATCCAAAAACATTGGAAGCCTAATGCAAACCTTGTAGAAATTTTAGTGGTGGTAGTACAATAGGTTTATCTAAAAATAACAACATAGTTCTAGCCTTGGTTTAATTTTGAATATATGGTAGCTAGAATTAAATTTAAAATGCAAAAATCTCCAATAGCTGTCATGCATTATAAGAATTTGATTTGCAACAAAAAGATGCAGTCCAGTTAAGAATGATGAACCAAGATACTTTTAGAAGTTTCTTCGTAGAAAGGAAAGACTAGAACCAAAATTTCCCTTTTCAAATATTAAGAAATTTTATTAAAAATTATTTTAGGGTAACAAAGAGTTTTTAGGATATTTGAAGATACTATATAGAGCATCATTAGAGCATCATTAGACTAGCCTTATAGAGCATCATTTCAAGATAACAATCTTTTCATCTTATATGAAGATACTATATAGAGCATCATTAGACTAGCCTTAGGTAAAGTAGTTCATGTAGCAAAGCTATATAGAGAAATGCTTACTTGGGAAGAATCGTTTGCATAGAAGATAATATGGAAACATCTAAACCATGCCCTCCATTTTGGTTTTGATAAATAATAATACATTAATAGGGATATTTTGCTGATAAGTTCATTGTAATCAATAATATTTTTCCTAAGATTTTAGGAAATATTCATGAATAAAGATCAGTGGATATATGTAAGAAAACAATTTATAAGTAGTTTCATAAGCTATGTTTAGGCTTCATCATTTTACTATTGATCAGCTCATTGAATTGAAATGTATTATTGATTGTACAAAACGATAAAAAAAGGAACTATTTTTTACTTCATGAATTTTTGTAAAGAATAAGATTTAGTTATTCAAAGTAAGTTATAGAATTATGCGTTGTGAATTCAAGCAGTAAAATTCACATAATATTCTAGATGATGCACATGTTGTATCTTGTGTGAATGCCTTATGATACACATGGTAAATTTTCCATTTCATTTCGTGTTACCCAATCTTCCATACTATTGATGTCAACACTTCCATGCTCGCATGGGGCCATGATTATCAACATCTCTATTTCTCCCTTAATAACCACAATAAAAATCATGCAAGTAGTGGGAGTTTAAGCTATCGGGTGGTAGTCATTAATGGCAGTAGTTACAGACATTAGTGGTAGACATTTTGGAAGTTACGATGATTACAGTCATTAATGATAGCGGTTACAGTCATTAGTGGCAAACGTTTCAGAAGTTACAACAATTATGGTCATTAATGATGGTGGTTACAGTCATTAGTAGTAGATGTTTTGGAAGTCACGACGGTTAGGAACATAAGTGGGCACTTAATTGGAGAATGTGGGAGTTATTTTATAAGAAGTGGTGGCAATTTTTATAGCCGTTACATGAAATGTACGCATCATTATGGATGGCCACAGTGGCTATAAAATGGAGTCTAGAGGGGGGCTCTTTAGAGAAGAAGGAAGGAAGGGAGGTCCCAAAAATAGGCTTTGGCTATTAGTCTGAAGGGGCAACTTCCTCTCCACTAAGCAGCAATTTCTTTTCTTTTCTTTTCTCTTCTTTACAGGTTTCTAGTTGATCTTCGAGGAGGGTCCAAGGTAGGAGCCAGTAGCTCAAAATCAGATCCTTGCAAGTCTTCTCGGAGACAACAGGAGCTTGTCACGGTGGTGCAGACATGGGTGAATGATCTTCCTCTCTACGGCGGTGCACAAAAGGTGGCAAATGACGGCCGGCTTTAAGAACTGTAGTTGCTACCCTGTGTAGACTATAGTGGACAGTCTCTTTCTCTCTCTCTCCCTCTCTTTTGGCGATCGTGGTCTTCCTGCCCAGCAGTGAATACCATCGGTAGTCATGGACTAGCAGTGTTAGCGGGACCAGGGAAAATTCAATTCTTTTAATTATCTATTGTATTAAAGATAATTATTTAATTTAAATTCTAGATTTCTTTCTAGTTTATTATTTGCAAAAGGCCACATAGCCCTCTCGAGCTGAGACTATTCCCAGGTTTTCGTACTCATACGAGAGGTGCCCTAGGAAATAGTCTCCTAAAACAAGTTTTCTTTCCCGATGTTGGTGTGACCAAAATTTTTGCATCAACATCTTTTTCGTACTAGAAGGAGGGCCTTTCTCCCACCTTTTATTTATCAACTTTTCTTGTCATTTTTCTAGCCATAGTTATCTCATTTTCTAAAATATCTATTTTCTATTCTTTTTAGTCTCTATTCTATTTTTATTCCCTGAAAATTTCATTTTCGTTGTTTGAAACTTGTTTTATTTAAAATTTCTATTTTCAGCCATTGTCTTGAAAGATATTTTAAAAGAATTTTCGAGCCCTTTATTTCTTGTTCTCAGAAGTTCATTTCTTGAAAACTTTCAGGTCTCATCATCCATTTTTCTTTAATTTTTTGTTGTTATTGTTGTTTCCCTTTTTTTAAATCCTTGTATCCAAGTCCCATTTTTGAATTTGTGTTTTGGTGGTCCTTACCTTAGTCTTGGGTTAGGTAAGGTGGTTTTATTTGATTATGCAATTTTAAGTTTATTTTTCTAATATCTTGCATTTTATTATTTCCCTTTTTAATTTTATAAGTATTGCAATTTTATACATTTATTTCTCTTTTCAAAAAAAATAGCACATTTTAGTGTTTTTCTTTATCAAAAAAAATATTATTTCAATATTTTCTTTTATTTTTAAGTAATTTTATAATTTCATTCTAACAATTATATTTTATAGTTCTATTTTATGAGCAAACTCTCCTCTACTTCTAAATGACCAATCACTCATCTTTTCTCATTAAGGAAACAACGAGCCTCACGTTTTCCAAGTTTTATTCCTAGGAGAGCCCAGACTAGGATGGTAGCCAATCAACCCCCAGCTCCCTTAGTCAGTAACCCCTTTAACTTTACTAACTACCACGACATCCCAAAGTCACTCCAGAACATAAATTTTTTCTACTCTCCCACGAACCCTATTAGCGATGCCACCAACATATACAATGTATTGAAACCTTACTAGGCAAATACAACATTGTCCAAAATGATGTGGCATGTAGAGTATTTATGACAACTTTAAGAACCAAATCAACCCAATGGTTTTTAATGCTCCCAAATGGATCCATTAACTCATGGCAAGAGTTTAAAAATAAGTTTTTCACTCAGTTTGACAAATTCACAAGCCTTACCATAGCATCTAGCAACTTCACTAGCTTCAGAAAGCTACCTAGAGAAAATGTTAGGGATTACAACCTGAGATTCCTTCACCAATTGGCCTATGTGCCAAGTGAGATGCATCCACAACCTGATGGCATTCTCAACTTTTACCTCTCTACCATCAACCCATTCTTTGCCTATGCCATCAAATCGGATCCTAACATAACAAAAATACAAGGAGCAATGGCTAAACCCGTGGAGCTAGAACAAATTACATTTATGAATAGCATTCAAACCCAGTTTGGAATGATGAGCATTACCAATCCTATGCAACATAGTCCTTTACCTATACCAAATTTTCCAATGACCAACACTATGTTCCAAACTCCCATTCCCCTTTAAATGACTCAACCTACAATTGGCTATTTTCAAGGTCCCACATCTTCTCCATTCCTACCATCTAACACTAGTTTGAATGAGGATCAATCGAAGGCCTTAATTCAGTCCATCATAGACCCAACCAAGGTATCCAACCCTACTGAATCCCCAACTCAAACTCAAGATCAAATGACCCAGATATTAACTTCACTTCAAAAACTTTCAAACGAAGTAGTTGAATTAAACAGAAATAGCAACAAGGATCCTATACAACCAGAAAAGTCAAGTTCATCAACCAATGATGATTATTGTTGCCTCCATAACACTAGGCAACATTATGAGAAGGCTTGTCCCTAATTTTTAGCATTATATGGCGACAACACCCAAGGTCCAAAAAATGGAAAACCTCCTATTATAGTCCTTAAGGTACGTCATGAAACAGAAAATGAAGAGGTTTCCTTATTGGTGCAAGTTATGGTAAGCAATCCCAACCCACATAACGCTCGTAGACTTATTGACATTATGAACAACCCATAGCAACAAACTAGGACTGACCCTTACACTCCTCCAAATAGAAGAGCTCCTAGTCAAAGTAACACACATACTCAAACCGGGTTATCCCAAACAAACGCTTCACAATGATCAAACCCACCTTCTATACTTACAAGTACTCCACCTCAACAAGAAGCTAAAGATGAAGACAAGACTTATGATCTAGTTGAGGATTTGAAGAAAATTAAATCTAACGTCTCAATGTATGACCTTTTACAATTTAATGAAATGAAAGAGGTGATACAGAACGTAGTTCATACACCTGAAACTAGAAAAGAAAAATTCCCAATCCTTGAAAGACAAGTTCACTTCACGAAAAGTCCTAATGCGCTATTAGTACACAATGCAAATAATTCCATGATGAACAAGAAAAAGCAACCTACTTTCCTAACAACCTTGATCATTGATGAGTTGCGAGGTACCCCTACACTCAACCATATGAATATGAGCATTACACGCGTGATCTGGTTGAACTCTAAGGACTAAGTGCTTACGCGCCTTATGGAACACTTAAGGTTAATCAATCGTTGTCTTTCCAGACTTACTTGTATTATCACGATTGTATGGTTAAGTAAGTCTGAGGTATATGATTTTTGTGTCTTTATCTTTTTATCGCCTATGCTAAGAGAGTAAAGGGTGAAGAGACTAAGTAACTAAATTTCACTAACTAAACTTTAATCATCCTAGCATCAGTATCCATTCCCACTTATTGTACACACCTTGAACCAGTGCAATGCTACTGGGATTACCAAATGCTATTTGTTACTGGGTTACCAAGCGTAGCACACGTGCTCGAAGCGGTCGTACTGAATGCACTTAACTAGGAGTTGAGGGTTGAGAGAGATTAATTATCTAAGAAAGAATTTAAGCATTTAATATTAATTAAATCCTAATTAGCTTAGTCCATGCACTACAAGATTTATCAAAAATTTCATCTTTATTTCCATACACAAATGTGCACTTTGAGACTCCTACTGTGGGCACATGGAAATTATTCTATCTTTGGAATGGTAAAACTACTAGAGTTTCGCTAAGGGTCTAGATCTAGATGGAGAAACAAGGGGGAGCCACCTCTTATTTATAGAACTGGCGCCAGGCTGCGATATCGCATCCCATTAATCAATTTAGGGAAGAATGTTCATAATTGTTTGATGGATTCTGGAGCAACCGTCAGTGTCATGCCACTTGAGGTATGTAAGACTTTAGGAGCACAAATGATACCATAAATGAAAAATGTGATTCAATTCGATGGGTCCAATGTACCTATAGTAGGGTCATTAAAAGGAGTGAAAGTGCAACTAAAATAATACCCTACATTTACATGTTACATAGATATCCTGGTAGTTGACATGTCACTTACCTACGGTGTGCTCCTATGTAGGAATTTTGGAGCCAAGTTTGGGGGCTTCTTTAGGTCATATTTCTCAGAGCTATTAATCCCTATCAAAGGAAAATCTGAATACATGACTATACCTCAAGAACCCTTCTACAAACAAGTAGTTACAACCTTGGATCAACAAAATCAATCTTTGAAAGATCAAAATGCTAATCTTTATGTTGGGGTTATTGAGATTGAGTATAGTGAACATGTTGAAAATAACTATGTGTGTGGAATTACAAAAATAAATCCTATCTCTCATGTAGATTCCACCCTATCTTACCAAGGTTCTACAGAAGGTGAAGAAAGTAATGAAAACACCTTACCTTATCAACAACACAATCGATTTCGTCTGAGTGATCCACCAACTTTAGGGGAAGATAAAGATATAAATAAGATTCTACTTCTTAAAATAGTTGAAGGTTTGCTAAACTTTAATGACACATCCATGGAAAATTCTCTTAGAAAGGCTATATTCGATGACCCACTAGGACCTAAACCTATCATTGAAACTTATATCAAAGAAAAAATTTAGAGAAAATAATCAAGCAAGTTAAGATTAGGTCTTGATTTTTGTAATCTTAAGCACTGACAATGTCTTGACAATAGGTACATTGGTGAAGTCTTTAAGATAGGAGACCTAGTCCCAGGAAAAGATAGAACATTTGACCAAGCAAACCTTCAAAGTAAGTTCTCTCCTATGTGGTCAAGCCCATTCCAAATTAAAGACATAATTGGCCCTAATATGTACAAGTTTGCTGATGTGCAAGGATATAAGTCACCTAGAAATTTTAATGCATTTCATCCAAAGCATTTCTACTCAGGTGCCCCACGTGGACACCTACTAGATTCTTAGTTGCATGTTTTCTTCATCTTCGTCATGCATTTCATTTGTATATAGTTGCCTTTGCATATTTTCTTTGCACTTTCATCATTTCTTTCTTGGCATATTATTTTGATTTTTGCTTTGCATATGATTTTAATAATCATTATGGTCTTTTGAGTTACTAGGTGTTGGGTCATCATAACACCATTCGAAAATAATGTGAGTATAATTCTTTATATAATATTTCCTAGTACTATTACTTAAAATCTCTTTTATACCATATATTTCAATAATGCTTTGATTTTTCCCAGTGTTTTTCAAGGTTTTAGTTTCTTTAGTTATGTTGGATTATGGAGCATGAGATTTATGCTAACTTATCATGTAATCGTCATGATCATGTGAGTGTAGGATAGGTGATGTTGGAGAATGGTTAGCAATAATCACTAGGTAACTTTGGAAAACCCTATTTTCCCTCTCATAATCCCTAGCCCTCAAGTGTGATGATCCATGGTTACCCTATGAACAATGGGGTGAAGTGTGTTCATCTCCACTTGAGAATCCTTAGCCACCTAGGAGACCTACTATGATGCTATTAAATTGTAATTAAAGGCACATACACGAGGGTTGAACTGCACCTTGGGCAAAGTTTTCTAAAAAAAAAAGGGAATGAGGACCATTTTCATTGGTAGTGTAATAAGTTCTTAAGTGTGATGCGGTTCGGCAGCTATCCTCATCCTAACCTCCATTTTCCTTTTTAAACCTATTTTTCAAAAAAAAAAGTTCCAAGGAAAAATCCGAAAGTTGTGACTAGCCACAATCTAATATGAGCCTGTCCTCCTCATTAAGTTTAGTATGGGTCTTATGCTCAAAGTAGTTTGCATGCTATTGGCCTTTACTTTGTAAGAAGATTGGAAAAGAAATCATAATTATATATTTCAATTATATATAGATATATGTAGTTAAAATAAATAAAATTATACATTTAGAGTTCAATTAAATAAGATGGTGTGGTCTGGGTGGCCCATGTCTAGTTCTCTTTTGATTATTTGATTATTTTAATCATGTTTAGGTTAATATAGTTTACTTTGAAGTTTCCATTTGCTTGTTTTGTGATGTTTGTAATTTTCTATCTATTACATCTCCTTTAAAAATTTCTGTGGTCTTGTTCCTTGCACTTGCATGCAATTAAAAGTTTGGGGGCTAAGTGTTGATGTCAACACTCCCATGCTTGCATGAGGCCATGATTATCAACATCTCTATTTCTCTCTTAATAACCACAATAAAAATCATGCAAGTAGTGGGAGTTTAAACTACCAAGTGGTAGTCATTAATGGCAGCAGTTACAGACATTAGTGGTAGACGTTTTGGAAGTTACGGCGATTACGGTCATTAATGGTAGCAATTACGGTCATTAGTGGTAAACGTTTTGGAAGTTACGACAATTATGGTCATTAATGATGGTGGTTACGATCATTAGTAGCAGATGTTTTGAAAGTTACGATGGTTATGGACATAAGTGGGCACTTAATTGGAGAATGTGGGAGTTATTACATAAGAAGTGGTGGTAGTTTTGTAGCCGCTATATGAAACATACACATCATTATGGATGGTTGTAGCAGCTATAAAATGTAGTCTAGAGGGGGGTTCTTTAGAGAAGAAGGAAGGAAGGGAGGTCCCAAAAACATGCTTTAGCTATCAGTCTAAAGGGGCAGCTTCCTCTCCACTAAGTAGCAATTTTTTTTCTTTTCTTTTCTCTTCTTTACAAGTTTCTAGTTGATCTTTGAGGAGGGTCCAAGGTAGGAGCCAGCAGCTCAAAATTGGATCCTTGCAGATCTTCTAGGTGATGGCAAGAGCTTGTCACGGTGGTGCAGATGTGGGTGAATGATCTTCCTCTCTACGACGGTGCACAAAAGATGGAAAACGATGGTAGGCTTTAAGAATTGCAGTTTCTACCCTATGTGGATTGTAGTGGATAGTCTCTTTCTCTCTCTCTCCCTCTCTCATGGCGATCACGGTCTTCTTGCCCAATAGTGGATACCATCGGCAGTCATAGACTAGCAGCGTTAGCGGGACTAGGGAAAATTCAGTTCTTTTAATTATCTATTATATTGAAGATAATTATTTAATTTAAATTCTAGATTTCTCTCTAATTTATTATTTGCAAAAGGCCACGTAGCCCTCTCCAGCTGAGACTATTCTTGGGTTTCCGTACCCATATGGAAGGCGCCCTAAGCAATAGTATCCTAATACGAGTTTTCTTTCTCGATGTTGGTGTGACCAAAAGTTATGCATCAACACATACATATTGCATAGTTTTGCTATTACACCATTTGAAATTTTTGGTATGCAATACATTGTTATATCATTCATTGCAACAAACCACACAATGTGTGCATACTAGCCTCATGTGTTGCAATAAAAGTGAAATAATTAAACACCCTCCAAGTAGAGTCAAAAATAATAATTGCATGAATGAAGCACCTAAAAAATGTTGTTGAGGATTTTATTATGCAAATGAAATTTTTACCAAATTATTCAAAAAATCAGTAAAAAANCATTAGAAAGTTTTTTTTTCTTAGCTTATTGTTATTTTGTTCCTTGAGAAACCACTTTTAATAATTGGGGGGAGGGGAGGAGGAGGAAGGGTCTATTGAAACTTGAAATAATTGAAATATAGGTACATCCCAAGATTTATAGAAGTTTATAACTTAGTGCTACTTAGTAAAATTGAACGTGTGACCTGGAGTTACTAGGCTAAGACCTATACCACTAGGCTAATACCTCATTGTTGAGAAGCAACCTTTTATGACAAAAGAAAACCTTTCAAAGAAATTTCCTTTTTTATTTTTCATAATGGATATACTATTTTTTGCTATAAGGAAAAAATGAATTTATGAAGATTTTAATGCTAGGATTGGATTTAAAAAAATCTTGGTAAGCTTTTAAAATCAACAAGGTTGATTAGACTATGAGAGTAATGTAGAGTAAAAATTGTTTTTCCAAGATGCATAGGTCAAAAATAGAAGTACATATTTGTTGAATTGGAATCAAGGTTTAAATTTAGTAATTCTTAATAGATTAAATGTTATTTCTCATTCTTATTGCTACACATTTGCATGAGCATAATATTGCTAATGTATAATTTTTTTAATTGCCAATATAGATAGTCTAACATATATTAAAAACTTTGAGATATGTGATGAGGTGATTAAATCTAACCACCAATCAGTTTATTTTAATTTTTAAATAAATTTATACAACAAAGAAAGATAGTTTTTTGTAGAATAATAGCTAAAGTCAAGTTAGATTTTTTTGATTCTTGATCCAAACCTAAACCTCATAAATCATTATAGATTGGACCATTGTTTGAAAAAGATATTTTTGAATTATCTAAATCCAAATATTATGATTACTATTATTCCTACGAAAATGTTCTTTTTACTCCTACAATGACACCTCCACAAACTAAGTATCGAAAAAAACTTAGCCTATGGCAATAAATGATCTTCAGATCAACATAACCCTCGAGATATCAACGATTATGAAATGAAAGGATATGAATACTTCAATCTAATATGGACTTAGCATATTATACATGAACCAGAAGTAATAGAGAATGATGAAAGGTGAAATTTTAATCTTAAAAATGACCAAGTGTAAAATCCTTGGAAAATTGACTAAGTGTAAATTATTGGAAAATAAACTAAGTGTAGGATGGAGAAATAAGGATCGAAACAAAACTAAGCATATAAAACTTATGTAAAAGAATCTAGGATATTAAAGTAATAATATTATTGTGTAGAGAGAAGGATCTTAGATCCCTCTATGAAAAATGAGATATTTAAGTGGAAAAATAGATAAGTATGAAAATGCTAAAAATTTGACTAAGTATGGAATATAATGTAAAAGATGAAATAAATTCTAAGTATAGACCACAAATTAAAAAAAATGTAAAATAACATGAGCAATAGCTTCAATGATGCTTATGGAATGAAAATGTTCATTTTCAATGCTAATACTATCACTGTCGTTAAAACATACTAGGACATATGTTCCATAACGTCTTCCAATGTGAATTTTCCATATCTAATAAATTCTTTTTTCCATATCCTATAAAGATAAAGCTTAATTTTTAGTAGTTTATGCTTATTAACATTTTGATGTTTTTAGTATGGGTAATAATGACTTAAATAGTTACAAGATTCCATGTAATTTATTTATCATTCATATGTAGGAAAAAATGTAGTGATACCAAAGTTGTTCCAAGTGGTATATAATTTAAATAAATTAGTAGCCTAAGCTCCTTGATTAAAAGGAATTCATTATGAATTAATTTTCTTAACCATATCTTTTGAAATTGTAATATGCTTGTAATTACATGGAATGACACTTTTAGCCTCTATGATTTGTGTAATGTCTCATCCTTTGTTAAGGGCGAAGTTGTACTATAATCATGTAATTAGCTTCAGAAGAAAAGGTGCCTCATTATGAGGAGTTACAACTATTCATGGTACCCCTTAGAAATGGGTTTAACTTGGGGCATTTAAGGATGAGTTTAGAGGTTGTATCAGGATGGAGTTGTAGAGCCAAGATTGGTAAGTAATGAGAGCTAGGTGAAGTGGGATAAGAAGGGGTTGATCATCCCTTTTGGTTGGATAGCCTAACGATGGTGGTTGTGTTGTATTATCTCTAAGGTCGTAAGTGTCACAGGAAGATAACTTAGAGGGCATTACACTATACCAACCAAACATCAATAAAATTTTTTCACTATTTTTTATTTCTACTCTATTCCATGTTCATTCCTCATTATTCTCCATGTTATATGAGCGATCAAGTTATTTTCAAGTAATGAAGCATTTTTATGAAAGGAACAATCATATTTCATTGACATCCAGGAATGGGATGTCACATTTGGTCTTGAAGCAAACCACAATTCAAGAGCCAAAGTGGAAGAGAATTCTGAAAAAAGGAGAATACTATTAAATTTTATTATTAATATATGAATGAGAGACATTGAGAAGAGAAATATGAAAATATATGTGAATACATCTAGAATAGGGATATGGAAGGAACCAAAAGGAGGAAGATCAGTTGTCCAGTTTTAAGAGTTTGAGAAGATTAATAATAGCCTTGAACTAAGCCTCATGCTCCTCCTTGGTAGCATCGTCCTTATTAATTATCACATAGCATCTGATTAGACCATTGCATAGTCAGTTGATATATTTGATGGCACTCTTTGTTGCAGTGTGTGACTCATCCACTTTTGCAAGTTCACTTTCTAATAGACTTACTTGCAGGGTTCATTGGACCATGTCTTCCTACCATTCTTTCTCTTTTCTTTGCACACACAAGATTAAGGCCATGAGTGTAAAGATAATAATAAAAATAAAAGAAAAAGAGAAAATAATAATTACTTATGTGAAGTTGATCATTCTCTATTTGGAGGATGTGTTTGCAGTTTAACAAATAATGAGTAAGGCAAGTGGCACTCTCTAGTTCCCTTAAAAGTTTGTGATTTATACTAACTTCTAGAACACCCTAGGGGTAGCATGAAAGGAGGACATAACACCAACCTACACCAACTCATAAGCTCCCTTGTCACAAGATTTGAACCTCCTCAAGTGGTCCAATTCTTGATGGATGGAGTAAGGTGTATTCCTCACAATTTGTTCTCCAAGATTCCAAAGAAGAACAAGCTCTTTTTCAATAGCAACCATTATCTGTCCTAGAGAACAAGGGTAACCCATGATGATGAAGAAGGAGTTATGCTAATAGATCCAGGAATGAAGATGGTGGCACGACTTGTGATGATAACTTCTTTATTAGAGTCACATGTAGAGAAGACTTATGAGGAGATTTGGGAGGAGGGGTTGAAGTCTACTTGAAACCAGACTTGCATAAAGAACCATTCCCTAGCTCTTGGATAAAGTATCCCCAACCTAAGGACACTTGCACAAAAATACGTAACATAAGAACAAGGAAAAAGGGAAGTATTCTAAACCATATTTTTATTTGATAATCAAATTACCTCTAGTTATTTTTCTTTTCCTTTGTGCCTTAATACCACCTTTTCACTTGGACCTTATTCTATGTGTTGTTTCTAATTAACAATCAAGAGGATAGAATAAATAAATACACAAATAAGTAAATTCAAAATAATAATAAGGTATAATTTATGATCAACCTTGGAACTTAGCTTAATGGTTACTACATCATCACTTCCTGAAGTTATCTCCTTAGTACCTTCCCTTGGTCTAGTTTGCAGTCTAAAGTGCACTATCATATAAATACCATGGCAACAAAAAATTATATTAATAAATAAGAAGATATGAAATAAAAGTCAAAAAATTGTATGTCATCACCACCCTCAAAATTGCAAACCCAAATGAGACCTTCATTATCTTTCTTAGAACCCTCAACTCGAGTCTTCACAACTCTTTCCTTCTTAAAAAACTCGAGGTATAAGTAGGGATTAGATTCATGGATGCTATTGGTAAAGGAATTATAACTTAAGATCAAACACATAAGCAAAGGTATGCAAGTTATAGTATAAGGTTCTTTGGGGTAATTTTTAGTGGTAGTAGCTAAACCCATGGTAAGGTACAAGGAAGAGAAATAAGAGAGAGGTCAATCATAGACTTTATCATTTTTTGCACCATGAAGAAGAAAATGGAGTAAGAGTTAACTATAGTAGACAATGAATCCCATAAAAATTTACTGTATATAAATTTATATAGGTAGTAATAAATCTCACTTATAAAATCAATTTGGTAATACTTCTTTTGGATCAGGGTAGAATCCTTAACATAATTAGACAATTCTGTTTGACAAAAAGATTGGAATTTAAGAGTCTTCATATTGGAAATAAAAGGATTTTCACCAATATGGAAAGAAAAAGCAATTTGGATGCTAGTAGGAGTAATAGTTAAATTTCCTAAAAGCAAGGCCTGGCTATGCCAGTCAAGTTACTTGTTGTCATGTCATTTGCGGCTTGCCATCGCAACGTCCATTGCCCGCCACTTGTCATTACATTGTCAACTACCCTCTCTGTCATGCCACACTGCTCTACGCCTTGCCTATGTACACTGCAAAAACTCTCATCGCTGCACAAAAAATCCTCACCATGCTTCTTGTCATCATTGCCACTACATTTGCTAATGTTGCCATCCTTTACCTCCCAACCTACCATCAGTGTTGTCATTCTCCACCTCCCAACCTATTGTTGACATTGCCATTCTTTGCCTCCTATCCTACTATTGGTGCTATGATTCTTTACCTTCCCTACCACTACCAGTGCCATGATTCTCCTTCTCCCCTATCATTGTTGATGCTTAGGCAGGGCACATAGGCCAACACTAGCAGCGTAGACCATGTAGGCCCCTTAGGTTGGTGCAGGTCATGTGAGCCACAACAAACATTTAGTTAATGAATTTTTTTTTGAAATTTCATAGAGAATTTAAAATATTTATGAGTTGATGGAAAAAATTGACAAGATGTCAAAATTAACATTGCAAATGTTATTTATAAGAGCATGAAGAAAAATAGTGAAAATAGGAATTTGATGGATTGGAAGTAATTAGAATAAGAACTTCATAATTAAGCACGTTCATTTGTCTTGGAGTAGTACTAGGATGGCTGACCTCTAAGGAAGTCTTGAAAAATATAATTTTTTTGCAACATGAAACGACCATAGATTGTGATTCCAAAGTCTATCTTTAATGAAACAAAAACCATTTCCAATCGATTTGAACCTTCTGGACACCATGGAATAGTCAGATTTAGCTTATGGAAAATGAAAAATTAGTTTTTTCAAATCACTATTTAGGGTTCTAAAATGTGAAAAGGCCCTACAAAATTCAATATTTACTTGAATAATTTAAATTTTTGGTGGTTAGTTAAGAGTTATGGTAGAGAAAATTTGTTTGTAGTAGTTTAACCTCCTTCGGAACTAATTAACTAAGACTCATAAAAAGTGTTGCAAAGACCAAGGAATTACCAATTTGCCTTGTTTCTTCAACCTACAAATGTCTAGAGCCCAAAGAATACATTGGAGAATGATGAAGTCCTGAGTCAAGGATTGAATGGATGCCCTTGAACAACAAATTAATGAAATCAGAGGCATCTAGGATAAGCTCTGAAAATCAAACCAAGGTTTCAGGACAAATATGCAAAATATTTTTGAATAAATCAAGAAGATTATCTCAAAATTTAGAACAGAAATGGTTTGAACTACAAGGGAAGATGGATTCCTTTGTTGATTCCATCAAGATATTAGCTGATCACATGACTCAAGCCTCCAACCAAAATCACCATCCACCTAGGGACCATCACCCAATTCAGAACCAAGATCAACTTCCCCTTAGGAATCAGTATAAAGACTAGTTTCCACCTGTTGGATGCTAAGGAATCGATATTCCTTCATAAGACCAAAGAGCTAAACTTGAAGGTGAGGGTTATTGGAATTGGCAAAATGCAACAAGAGAATCACTAACCTAAGTTCATGCCAAAAAGGTAAAACTAAATCATTATGATGGAGCCCCTAGATCTAGTGCTAAGGTGAAAGATTTTCTTGATACCATGAAGAATTACTTCAAAATGTTGAACTTATCAAGCTAAGAATGTTTGAAAGTAGTCTCCTTGTATCTAAGAAAGCTAGCTACAACATAGTGGAATGGTCTAAGATCATAGGGTCTAATAACAAATTGGCTTAATTTTTGTTGAGACTTTGACAAAAAAATTGCACCAAATTCCTTCCTCAAGGAGCATAAGATGTGATTTGATTCTTTGAAATTGGGTAGATAATCCATCAAAGGTTATTATAAAGAATTCTGTGGCCTCTCTCGGTATGTAATCCATTGGCATGAGGAAGAATTGGCCTCAAAGTTCATCAATGGACTACATGCACAACTATATCCTGAGACACATGGACATAATCTTCAAAGTATTGATTAAGCTTATAGAATTACTAAGGATTATGAAGAATGAAACCAAGTATGAACTATCCTATGACAAGCAACAGTAGAAGAACCACCCACCAAGAGAACTCGATTTGGATGTTTTACTTACAGTGAAGTTCATTTCGAGCAAGATTACCCAAAGTTACGAGCAAGCATACAAAGGAACAATCAAAATGAGAATAAAAAACCCATCTCAAATGTAGCTAAAGAAAAGATTTAAATCACTATTACAACCATATTGAAGAAAATATTAGCATTAAAAAATTAGGTTTAATAAAATTTCAGTTTTCTTTATTAATTTTTGAAGGATCAATTAAAGGAAAAAAGATTAAATGTTTGATTGATAGTGGAGCAAGTGATAACCTTATTTCACCAACTTTGATTAAGTCATTGAATTTTAGCTTACCTTCCAAGAAATTTGTTAAAATAGAACTTGTAGATGGAACGATTGTAAGCAAGCATACTGTTGGCAATCACTTGGGACCGAACCGCCAATGTTGGGGAGCCTCATGGTCTCGTGACCATGGGAGTCATGGGATCGAAGGTGTTCTTCAAATAGGGTTTAGGTGCTTATTGGTCTTTAGCAACACCAAGGCTTATACCTCCAAATAGACTTAGTAGTTATAAAATGAACTAATCATGAGAATGTGTTTGTGGTTGTGAATGTTAAAATGGTTGGGTTATGTATAAGACTGTAATGTGCTATCATAAAAGAGATTTGGCTAACTTTGTCAAAACCTATGAGTTGTTGGAGATTCCTATTTTGTTCAATCACTTAGTCTATACAGTGCTTATAATACCTACTTGTAATAAATAAAATTTTACAAAAACATTTGAGCACAATTCTACCAATCTACTCCTAATTTTTCTTGGAGAAAAAGTTCCATAAAAAAACTAGAAATAGAGCAACATTCAATGAAAATAGAAAGAGAAAGAAAAGAAAGTAGAATTGTGTGAAATCTCAAATATTTAAGCAAGATAAATTGAGATGAGAAAATATTTCACAATAAAGCTATTCCAAATTCAATAACTACAAATTGCCCAAAGTTTTTGAACCCAACAAGCAATTTCATAAAGACAATCTTATTATACTATCAAAAATTGCTACATAAACTACAACATATGAGTCTCTATTTTGGCTAGTTAATAGTTGTCAAATATTGAATTCAACAAAGGTTTTAAAAAATTTGACAATTTCTTGATTGAAACACCAAGGCAATAAGCTTTAAAAAATAAAGAAGCTATTTTAGTGCCATTCAAATATCAAAGATTTTTTTAGATCCTCCATGCTCAAAATAGGTAATTTCTTAAAGATACTACTATTAAATTACTCTTGAGGCTTCCAATAACATGAGCTCTACTATGTCAAATCTTAATAGGAGTTTAATATTGTGCAAAAACAAAGCTGTATAAATAACCTAGGATAAATCTCAAAATTAAATGTCAAGCATGATACTATCTGAATCATTAGCTAATCAACTAAAACAAATGGAAAAAATGAACTCATAGGATTAAAACAAAGTACCAAATTAATGTCTTCAACAAGCCATCTTACAAGAATTCTTCAAATGTTCTTTTCCCTAATCTTCTATGTAAAAATTCTACCCTTCAAGCCTTTTTATAGTGGCTTTGAGTAGTTATAACAATCATAAGAAGTTAAGGAGTATTACAAATATCTAGGGGATAATTTGTGACGACCCGAGGAAGTTATAACTTGCATAGAAGTTTTGATAAATTTGACAATATATGCTATGATTGGCAAGTGTCTTCTTGGTAATGGAAAACTAAAAATATCATGGATTTTTTAGTTGTAACCATTATAGGGAGTTACCAAACTAGAGAAATACATGCCATAGTTGGCAAGTGTCATGTCTAATGCAAACATTTAGGAGGTTTACTTGTGCTTCTATACAAATTTCATGGGAAATCAATAAAATAGATATAAAAAATCAAAGGTCTATATCATAACTTTCCCATGTACTCTTTTATTTGGACTTAAATTATAATATGTGCTCATTATAATAATCTATATAGTTTTTTTAAAAAAATATATTATGTCCCAATGTAAACCTTTCATTTCAAATAGAAACACAATTTTCTCTAATTGGTTGTAGAAACACAAGGGTAAAGGTTTATTGTTGTTATGTGTTATAGGGAAGAAGGTTCATCAATCATTATGTTGTGCCTCTCCATCGCCATGGGTGCCATCTTGGTTGAGGGGGGTTGATGATGGCAATGTCGTTGATGTTGTTATGCACTACTGTTTGGATGCTATGTATTTGTTGTTGCAGTATTGCTACGATTGAGTGTTGCCATCGAGTAACAACAAACTTCATGCATGTGTTCTACCCTCAACTATGTCAAAAATGCTGTGTTGTAGGGGAATGGAGATGATTAGGTAGTGCACAGGTGTAGTAGGCTCTATTACTACTATTCCAGGAAAAATCATTGAGTATGATCATTGTTGATGAGGGGAGTCTAGAGGGTCAAATGTTCAACACTACAAGAATGCCGGTAAAATTTGCAACTAATGTTTTTTTAAGGTAGTAGCACAAGGTTTTGCATGGACTTGGCTCAAGAACTACATAGTAGCAATAGTGTCGATTTGTGTAGGAAGTATGGTCCATGTTAGGCAATTGTAGAATTGCAAGTAGAATCAAAGTGAACATCATCACCTGAATAACCTTAATCTAGGATATGCATGCAGCAACATGCATGAGGAAACTTGGCATTTGGTTTTAGGAATGTTAAGGAAGAAATTTGGCTAGGTGCTGTTACGTTAACAGCCATGCTCCTCTTCTTGGCCAACCTACTATTATTTATTATTTAATTCTAATATATGGCATGATCTCTACGATTTATGAATTCATTAGTAGACCATTCTGTAGTGTTTTTCCTTACTCTAATCTACTATTCTTGTTAGCATGAATGGTTACCTATTTTTCTCTCTATTTAGACGAGAAGGTCACGTTACCTTCATACATTATTTCGTGTTGTTTTTCTTTTTTCCTTTGAATAGTGATTTGTTACTTGGTTTCTACTTCCATAATGTAGATTGCAAATAATCAATTCAATAGCTTATAAAAAACAAGTTCCAATAGCTTATAATGAACAAGTTATAAGTTAAAGTTCCAATAGCCTTCTTAAATCTAATATGATTAGTCCATAATGTAGATTGCAAATAATCAATTCAATTTCCTAGATTTCCATCCATTAACTTCCTCATGTAGGAAATAACTTTTTTATTTGTAGATTCAACTAAGCCATTTCCCTAAGGATAATAATTTGAGGAAGAAAATAGAAAGATGGATTTTTTCAACACCCATGTTATCAATTTTGTAGATTGAAAAGCTGGTCCATTATCAGATATCAACACTTCGGGTAGACCAAAACGACTCAGAATCTAATCTTCCAAAAACTTAATCATATCTGATGCTAAACTTCTTCTTAGAGCTTTTTCTTTAGACCATTTGGTAAAATAATCGGTAACTATGAGAATAAATTTATGTCCTGATCTCAATGGAGTAATTATACTAATAAAATCTAAGCCCCATTGTTGAAATGATCTATCTACAATTACCAGCTTTAAAGGAGCTCTAGCCTTTTTGATTTTTGATTCATGAATATGACATTTGTAACATCTTTGAATTTTCTAACTAATATCTTGGTACATAGTAGGCCAATAAAAATCATAGTGAAATATATGTTTCATAGTCAACTTAGGAGATTCATAGGACAAATTAGAATGGTTAAGGAATTGTTCTAAGATAGGATGAATTTGATCATTGTGAACACATTCCAACAAAAACCCTTTGAAATCCTTTCTATATAAAACCCCAACTTTAACCATAAATTTATTTTCCTTTTTGAAGAAAGCTCTCTTTTGACTTGTAATTAGGTTATTGGGAACTTTTTGTGTATTAAGCAATTCTAGAATCTCATCATACCAATTCCCTTCATGAGTCTTAAGTGCACATAATTCATTTTCTCTGGCCATTAACTTGGCTAAGCCCATTCTTTTAATGATTTTTCATATTTCTAATGAGAATCTTAAACTTGAAGCTTTATGAGCCACTCTCCTCTTTTCAATCCAATTTCATTTTGAGCCAAGAATTGTTTAATTACAAGCTTTATTGGCATAATATGAATTAATGAGCTTTCCAAATAATACTTGAAATGGTGAAGTGCCTTAACAACTGTGAATGCTTATTTCTCTAAGTTTGAATAATTAAACTTTGAACCTTTTAATTGATATCCAAAAAAATCCATTCGGTTGATCTTGACCTTCATCTTTTTGAGTTAAAATAGCAACAACTAAATCATTTGAAGTAAAAGCATATAACCAAAAGTCTTCTTTCAATTTTGGCTTTACCAAATAAGGAGCTTCCTAAATGGATTTCTTAATTTTTCATAAAGCTTTTTCTGATTCTAGTGTTTTTTCTACTAGGACATCTTTCTTTAGCATATGCATAAGAGGCTTAGTAATTTTAGTGAATTCAGGGATAAATTTCTTAACGAAATTTATCTTTCCAAAGACAGATTTGATGAGCCAAGAAAAAATTGATGTTGGATACCTTTAAAATTTTATCTTTTCTTCGTTGTAGAGAAGTCACCTCATCTGTGACTGACTGACGCATGAGTCATATCCATGGAGAAATAGTTTAAAAAGTCAAAGAATCATCAAGACAATAAATAACTAGAATCGAATCTAATTCCACACTTATGCCTATCACTCTTAAATATAATCATAAATTTTCACCCTAACTTCTAACATTAAGTTCAAGAATAAAATTTAATAATTAAATCAAATCAAAATTATAGATAATAATTGAAGACTACAAGGGAGACTTTGCCTAAATTGTAATTTTGGCTCGCCATCTCCACAGTGCAGCAATTTTGATCATTCGATAATGGATTACAAGAATTGCCACAAGGCTCAACAAATCTTCAACAATAATCACAAGAATAATTAATTTCAATTTGATGTGAAATTTATTGGTATCAACTCCTTCTCTTCTCCTGTTTGCTCAAAAATAAATTTTTTCAACATGTATGCACACCCCCAAATACAATGTTGAAGGAGTATTTATACTCTAACAATGTTTTAAAATAATTATTTTTAATAATAGATGGATGAAGAATTCGATACCAATGAATTATTTTTGGTGTAGATGTGGAAGCCATATCTTCATCTTATGTGATGCTTCACTCCACATGTTCACCATTTATATTGGTGTTATTGATTAGACCATTGCTACAAATGTACCGCTAGAGAAAACCCACAGTGCCAATTGAAGATTGTTGCTTATCACATTCACATCCTTGCCACCCTCTACCCATCTACGTGGACATTCTCAATGACAAGCTTTGTCACATGTGATTTTTCTTTTCTTGTAGGACAGATGTACATCTATAGCCATGCAAATCTCCTCTCTTGTTTGTGGAGATCTTGTTTGGGGATTAGAAATCTAACTTGCATTTGCATGATGATGATGGGTTGCAGAAATTCCAAGTTTACCTGCATTACCATATGAGTTATGGAGGATCTCCTTGAGTAGTGCTGCAACATCTTTCATGGTGTGTCTCTCTTCTGGGTTAGAGTTGTCGCACAAAATACTAGTGCCCCATACCTGCACCATCCTTTGGATTTGCATGTCACGCTAGCCCTGCAGAACAAAAATATGGGTTTGCGTTGTGTTTTGGTGTTGCGATGTGAATGAATGCAGAGGCTTTTGTGCAGTGAATATGATGATGGAGGTGAATATCATGAACTTGGAAGGATTACAACAATATAAAAATGTTGATTTTGTTTGGGATAAACTGATAATCTCGTGTCTACAATTAAATAAAATACAATACTATTTTTGCTGCTACTATATCTGTAACAAAAATGAATGCCGCTAAGTGTCTATCTGCGAGAGTAGTTTTTGCTCTGCTCCCACTTTGCAGTTCGTCATGACACTTTGATACTCTACAAAGAAACCCACCCTTGTTGCATTTGTGATTGTCAGCCATCATGCCGTAGTTGCGCATCCTGCCAACCCTTATTGTTATTGTGTGCACCGCACGTTTTGTTGTCCCCTGTTCACGGTCGTAGCGACGTGTCCTGCCAACCCTTATTGCTATTGTGCACACCGCACGTTTTGCTATCCCTCGTTCACTATCATAGTCGTTCTTGTTGCACGTGTTGTTACTGCTACTCGTGCTATTCCTTGCCACTGTCTCTCTCGTGCGTGCATTGCTGTCGCCATTATCTGTTTCTACTGCCATCATCCCTCCAGCTACAAAAACCCTTGTTATCTTTGCATGCTTAGAACTCTAGGCTTGGCTCAGATGGTGTACTTGATATTGCTCTAGCTCACCGGCCATCATTGTTTCAGGAAATGCTTGCTCGCCTACTATCGCTTAGTGTCGCCCATGTTGCCATT